>JALAZF010001290.1:0-29697 GCA_022829125.1 Lathyrus tuberosus
AAGTAAAAAGTACCATTCACAGCAAGAAACAAAATCTGTACCTCAGTAAAACTACCGCCATAGTTGATGCCCACCCTCCCGAATTATAAGTTCGAGCAATGTCGCAGTTGAGAGACAGAGAATAGAATTGCGTAAGGACGCACATTTTATATATTATGCTATTAATACAATTACTCATTGGTATGTCCACCAGCTTATAACATCTTCTAAATGACACCTAAGCATGGCAAGAATATCATAAAAACACACAGATCAGTGAATTCATGTCTGACAAAACGTGTCGCGATTGCTTCTTACAAGACTCCAAAGAATTAACCCATACCATGTCTTAGAATGCTCCTGAAGTATCACTGATTTTGTCCTCTCTACATAATCCATGAAAATATTGCTTCTCTGTATAACAATGAAAGAAAAAACAACATTTAGTAAATTGTAAGGGGTTGGTTAGAAACTTCAGCAACAATCGTCTTCAAAGCTATGCTAGCAGTGTCCAGATGTTGATCCTATTATTACCGGCTGCAACAATTAAGAACATATTATGAAAATCTATCCTATCCTACCAAAATTACCGCAAATCAACAAATCAACACAAAACACGTTGTATGATTACATGAGTAATAACTACTACAATAATGAAACAATACCAGTGGATCCATGGTAGATCTCACCTTTCACAGAAACCAGAAAAATTGATAGAATAATCAAAAACACAAACCCTAAATTAGCATAGAATACTAAGATATGAAATGAAGAAAAATTGAACACAAACAAAAATAAAGATTTTTTAAACTGATATTAAAGGAAAAACAGAAAAGGTTTGAACTTTTCACTAATATATGGAAAACAACATGTAGGAAAAGTTTATTATCTAGTCATTCTTGAAAGCCAACAAAAAGAAGATCGCCGCCACACTTCTCACCGGAAAACTGCGAATCTTGACCACCACACGTTCCTCACGAATCCATCACCGCCACTGAAGTACCCTTTCGTCCTCTGCTCGCAAGTTTGCACCACCGTGGCCGCCAATTTTCCCCCATTTCTGATTGGTATTCCTCCGTTTTCCTGTTTTCGTTTCTGCATAAAAAAGTAAGAAGAAATAAGAGGAAGAGGAAAAGAACGAAGAAGACTAATAAAGAAGAAGACGAAGAAAAAGATTATTCAGAAAGTGAAGTGAAGGAAGTGAGAAAAGTTCTGAGTGACAATTGAAAGAGAAGAGGAAAGAGAAGAAAATTTGAATTGGATTTACCATGACCGAATTGATAAGCCAATTTTAAGGATAGGATTCCATTTCCTGAGTGATTTCACATTCTAGCATCAGTTTTGTCTTCCAAATGGATAGTTCACTTACATATATTTGCTAACAGGTCACGAAAGGTAAGTAAAAGATTTTGAGTTATGGACCAATTCTTGTCAACAATAAAGCTAGCTACCGTAACTTGCATGTGATTATGAAATATGTTAGGGATATTGTACCTAGAAACTACATGAGGACCACATTAACTGTCAAGCTAGAATGTGGCTTCCATGCCATTGCCAATAAGGCAAGATGAATTTTCAATAATTGTTGAGCAATGCCACTTCTTGCAACTCCAAATAGAGAAAGAGATGTTGTTTAAGATTGATCTACCATTCCTCAAGACTCTAGCTTTGAGAAGCATATGCTATTTATTATTAGCATTATCTAACTCTCAACAGTGCTTCCATCAGTAGCCTTGTTGAAAATGCTTAAGGAAATCAGGTTGCACATCGAAAGGAAAAGAATTTGAAGTGCTTGCATCAGAACCAAATCAGCACTGGCGATGAACCGAGGTCTGAAGAAACAACATAAATTTGTCCTACACAGTCCAGAACAGCCCTCACCACAGCAGTACCTCAAGAAATATTTATTCAGCAATTTCTTCACCTTGTGTTTTCACTCTTGAAGTGCAGCTTCCTGGATACCTCTGTCATCTATTTTATCTAGAAGAACCTTCTTTCCATAAGCAGCTTTTTTTTGTCGAATTGCATGCTCGTGGAAAGAAGTTCATGTCCTGCTCCTTCAACAATCACACAAAACATGCAGTAGACATTAATCATTATCTAGCTATGATTGCACTGATATAACCTTGAGAAAAACCATTAAAAAACCAGAAAAAATCAGCAGCAAGAGCCAAAAAAGTAGATCCAAAAGCTTATTTAGTTCTCGCATTGACGAAAACAATACCGTTTCAAAACTACAATAGTATGAACATGAAAACTAACAGTGACATACCTTAAACAACCTAAGGAAGTGTCTTACAACATCGATCGTACGTTGAAACCACTTATTTCCTAATTCGTCGAGTGTCTATGTTGCTGCCAATACCTACCATAACAAACTTTTAATCTCCCTACACTAAGTGAAAGTAAAAAGTACCATTCACAGCAAGAAACAAAATCCGTACCTCAATAAAACTACCGCCATAGTTGATGCCACCTCCCGAATTATAAGTTCGAGCAATGTCGCAGTTGAGAGACAGAGAATAGAATTGCGTAAGGACACACATTTTATTAATTCTGCTATTAATACAATTACTCATAGGTATGTCCACCAGCCTATAACATCTTCTAAATGACACCTAAGCATGACAAGACGAACATAAAAACACACAGATCAGTGAATTCATGTCTGACAAAACGTGTCGCAATTGCTTCTTACAAGACTCCAAAGAATTAACCCATACCATGTCTTAGAATGCTCCTGGAATATCATTGATTTTGTCCTCTCTACTTAATCCATGAAAATATAGCTTCTCTGCATAACAATGAAAGAAAAAATAGCATTTAGTAAATTGTAAGGGGTTGGTTAGAAACTTCAGCAACAATCGTCTTCAAAGCTATGCTAGCAGTGTCCAGATGTTGATCCTATTATTACCGACTGCAACAATTAAAAACATATTATGAAAATCTATCATATCCTACCAAAATTACCGTAAATCAACAAATCAACACAAAACACGTTGTATGATTACATGAGTAATAACTACTACAATAATGAAACAATACCAGTGGATCCATGGTAGATCTCACCTTTCACAGAAACCAGAAAAATTGATAGAATAATCAAAAACACAAACCCTAAATTAGCATAGAATACTAAGATATGAAATGAAGAAAAATTGAACACAAACAAAAAGAAAGATATTTTAAACTGATATTAAAGGAAAAACAGAAAAGGTTTGAACTTTTCACTAATATATGGAAAACAACATGTAGGAAAAGTTTATTATCTAGTCATTCTTAAAAGCCAACAAAAAGAAGATCGCCGCCACACTTCTCACCGGAAAACTGCAAATCTTGACCACCTCACGTTCCTCACGAATCCATCACAGCCACTGAAGTACCCTTTCGTCCTCTGCTCGCAAGTTTGCACCACCGTGGCCGCCAATTTTCCCCCATTTCTGATTGCTATTCCTCCATTTTCCTGTTTTCGTTTCTGCATAAAAAAAGAAAGAAGAAATAAGAGGAAGAGGAAAAGAACGAAGAAGACGAATAAAGAAGAAGACGAAGAAAAAGATTATTCAGAAAGTGAAGTGAAAGAAGTGAGAAAAGTTCTGAGTGACAATTGAAAGAGAAGAGGGAAAGAGAAGAAAATTTGAATTGGATTTACCATGACCGAATTGATAAGCCAATTTTAAGGATAGGATTCCATTTTTTGAGTGATTTCACATTCTAGCATCAGTTTTGTCTTCCAAATGGATAGTTCACTTACATATATTTGCTAACAGGTCATGAAAGGTAAGTAAAAGATTTTGAGTCATGGGCCAATTCTTGTCAACAATAAAGCTAGCTACTGTAACTTGCATGTGATTATGAAATATGTTAGGGATATTGTACCTAGAAACTACATGAGGACCACATTAACTGTCAAGCTAGAATGTGGCTTCCATGCCATTGCCAATGAGGCAAGATGAATTTTCAATAATTGTTGAGCAATGCCACTTCATGCAACTCCAAATAGAGAAAGAGATGTTGTTTAAGATTGATCTACCATTCCTCAAGACTCTAGCTTTGAGAAGCCCATGCTATTTATTATTAGCATTATCTAACTCTCAACAGTGCTTCCATCAGTAGCCTTGTTGAAAATGCTTAAGGAAATCAGGTTGCACATCGAAAGGAAAAGAATCTGAAGTGCTTGCATCAGAACCAAGTCAGCACAGGCGATGAACCGAGGTCTGAAGAAACAACATAAATTTGTCCTACACAGTCCAGAACAGCCCTCACCATTGCAGTACCTCAAGAAATATTTATTCTGCAATTTCTTCACCTTGTGTTTTCACTCTTGAAGTGCAGCTTCCTGGATACCTCTGTCATCTATTTTATCTAGAAGAACCTTCTTTCCATAAGCAGCTTTTTTTTGTCGAATTGCATGCTCGTGGAAATAAGTTCATGTCCTGCTCCTTCAACAATCACACAAAACATGCAGTAGACATTAACCATTATCTAGCTATGATTGCACTGATATAACCTTGAGAAAAACCATTAAAAACCAAAAAAATCAGCAGCAAGAGCCAAAAAAGTAGATCCAAAAGCTTATTTAGTTCTCGGATTGACGAAAACAATACCGTTTCAAAACTACAATAGTATGAACATGAAAACTAACAGTGACATACCTTAAACAACCTAAGGAACTGTCTTACAACATCGATCGTACGTTGAAACCACTTATTTACTAATTCGTCGAGTGTCTGTGTTGCTGCCAATACCTACCATAACAAACTTTTAATCTCCCTACACCAAGTGAAAGTAAAAAGTACCATTCACAGCAAGAAACAAAATCCGTACCTCAATAAAACTAGCGCCATAGTTGATGCCACCTCCCGAATTATAAGTTCGAGCAATGTCGCAGTTGAGAGACAGAGAATAGAATTGCGTAAGGACACACATTTTATTAATTCTGCTATTAATACAATTACTCATTGGTATGTCCACCAGCCTATAACATCTTCTAAATGACACCTAAGCATGACAAGACGAACATAAAAACACACAGATCAGTGAATTCATGTCTGACAAAACGTGTCGCAATTGCTTCTTACAAGACTCCAAAGAATTAACCCATACCATGTCTTAGAATGCTCCTGGAATATCATTGATTTTGTCCTCTCTACTTAATCCATGAAAATATAGCTTCTCTGCATAACAATGAAAGAAAATATAGCATTTAGTAAATTGTAAGGGGTTGGTTAGAAACTTCAGCAACAATCGTATTCAAAGCTATGCTAGCAGTGTCCAGATGTTGATCCTATTATTACCGGCTGCAACAATTAAAAAACATATTATGAAAATCTATCATATCCTACCAAAATTACCGCAGATCAACAAATCAACACAAAACACGTTGTATGATTACATGAGTAATAACTACTACAATAATGAAACAATACCAGTGGATCCATGGTAGATCTCACCTTTCACAGAAACCAGAAAAATTGATAGAATAATCAAAAACACAAACCCTAAATTAGCATAGAATACTAAGATATGAAATGAAGAAAAATTGAACACAAACAAAAAGAAAGATATTTTAAACTGATATTAAAGGAAAAACAGAAAAGGGTTGAACTTTTCACTAATATATGGAAAACAACATGTAGGAAAAGGTTATTATCTAGTCATTCTTAAAAGCCAACAAAAAGAAGATCGCCGCCACACTTCTAACCGGAAAACTGCGAATCTTGACCACCACCACGTTCCTCACGAATCCATCACCGCCACTGAAGTACCCTTTCGTCCTCTGCTCGCAAGTTTGCACCACCGTAGCCGCCAATTTTTCCCCATTTCTGATTGGTATTCCTCCATTTTCCTGTTTTCTTTTCTGCATAAAAAGAAAGAAGAAATAAGAGGAAGAGGAAAAGAACGAAGAAGACGAATAAAGAAGAAGACGAAGAAAAAGATTATTCAGAAAGTAAAGTGAAAGAAGTGAGAAAAGTTCTGAGTGACAATTGAAAGAGAAGAGGAAAGGGAAGAAAATTTGAATTGGATTTACCATGACCGAATTGATAAGCCAATTTTAAGGATAGGATTCCATTTTCTGAGTGATTTCACATTCTAGCATCAGTTTTGTCCTCCAAATGGATAGTTCACTTACATATATTTGCTAACAGGTCACGAAAGGTAAGTAAAAGATTTTGAGTCATGGACCAATTCTTGTCAACAATAAAGCTATCTACCGTAACTTGCATGTGATTATGAAATATGTTAAGGGATATTGTACCTAGAAACTACATGAGGACCACATTAACTGTCAAGCTAGAATGTGGCTTCCATGCCATTGCCAATGAGGCAAGATGAATTTTCAAGAATTGTTGAGCAATGCCACTTCATGCAACTCCAAATAGAGAAAGAGATGTTGTTTAAGATTGATCTACCATTCCTCAAGACTCTAGCTTTGAGAAGCCCATGCTATTTATTATTAGCATTATCTAACTCTCAACAGTGCTTCCATCAGTAGCCTTGTTGAAAATGCTTAAGGAAATCAGGTTGCACATCGAAAGGAAAAGAATCTGAAGTGCTTGCATCAGAACCAAGTCAGCACTGGCGATGAACCGAGGTCTGAAGAAACAACATAAATTTGTCCTACACAGTCCAGAACAGCCCTCACCATTGCAGTACCTCGAGAAATATTTATTCAGCAATTTCTTCACCTTGTCTTTTCACTCTTGAAGTGCAGCTTCCTGGATACCTCTGTCATCTATTTTATCTAGAAGAACCTTCTTTCCATAAGCAGCTTTTTTTTGTCGAATTGCATGCTCGTGGAAAGAAGTTCATGTCCTGCTCCTTCAACAATCACACAAAACATGCAGTAGACATTAACCATTATCTAGCTATGATTGCACTGATATAACCTTGAGAAAAACCATTAAAAACCAGAAAAAATCAGCAGCAAGAGCCAAAAAAGTAGATCCAAAAGCTTATTTAGTTCTCGGATTGACGAAAACAATACCGTTTCAAAACTTCAATAGTATGAACATGAAAACTAACAGTGAAATACCTTAAACAACCTAAGGAACTGTCTTACAACATCGATCGTACGTTGAAACCACTTATTTCCTAATTCGTCGAGTGTCTATGTTCCTGCCAATACCTACCATAACAAACTTTTAATCTCCCTACACCAAGTGAAAGTAAAAAGTACCATTCACAACAAGAAACAAAATCTGTACCTCAATAAAACTACCGCCATAGTTGATGCCACCCTTCCCGAATTATAAGTTCGAGCAATGTCGCAGTTGAGAGACAGAGAATAGAATTGCGTAAGGACACACATTTTATTAATTTTGCTATTAATACAATTACTCATTGGTATGTCCACCAGCCTATAACATCTTCTAAATGACACCTAAGCATAACAAGACGAACATAAAAACACACAGATCAGTGAATTCATGTCTGACAAAACGTGTCGCAATTGCTTCTTACAAGACTCCAAAGAATTAACCCATACCATGTCTTAGAATGCTCCTGGAATATCATTGATTTTGTCCTCTCTACTTAATCCATGAAAATATAGCTTCTCTGCATAACAATGAAAGAAAAAATAGCATTTAGTAAATTGTAAGGGGTTGGTTAGAAACTTCAGCAACAATCGTCTTCAAAGCTATGCTAGCAGTGTCCAGATGTTGATCCTATTATTACCGGCTGCAACAATTAAAAATATATTATGAAAATCTATCATATCCTACAAAAATTACCGCAAATCAACAAATCAACACAAAACACGTTGTATGATTACATGAGTAATAACTACTACAATAATGAAACAATACCAGTGGATCCATGGTAGATCTCACCTTTCACAGAAACCAGAAAAATTGATAGAATAATCAAAAACACAAACCCTAAATTAGCATAGAATACTAAGATATGAAATGAAGAAAAATTGAACACAAACAAAAAGAAAGATATTTTAAACTGATATTAAAGGAAAAACAGAAAAGGTTTGAACTTTCACTAATATATGGAAAACAACATGTAGGAAAAGTTTATTATCTAGTCATTCTTAAAAGCCAACAAAAAGAAGATCGCCGCCACACTTCTCACCGGAAAACTGCGAATCTTGACCACCACAACGTTCCTCATGAATCCATCACCCGCCACTGAAGTACCCTTTCGTCCTCTGCTCGCAAGTTTGCACCACCGTGGCCGCCAATTTTCCCCCATTTCTGATTGGTATTCCTCCATTTTCCTGTTTTCGTTTCTGCATAAAAAAGAAAGAAGAAATAAGAGGAAGAGGAAAAGAACGAAGAAGACTAATAAAGAAAAAGACGAAGAAAAAGATTATTCAGAAAGTGAAGTGAAAGAAGTGAGAAAAGTTCTGAGTGACAATTGAAAGAGAAGAGGAAAGAGAAGAAAATTTGAATTGGATTTACCATGACCGAATTGATAAGCCAATTTTAAGGATAGGATTCCATTTTTTTGAGTGATTTCACATTCTAGCATCAGTTTTGTCTTCCAAATGGATAGTTCACTTACATATATTTGCTAACAGGTCATGAAAGGTAAGTAAAAGATTTTGAGTCATGGGCCAATTCTTGTCAACAATAAAGCTAGCTACTGTAACTTGCATGTGATTATGAAATATGTTAGGGATATTGTACCTAGAAACTACATGAGGACCACATTAACTGTCAAGCTAGAATGTGGCTTCCATGCCATTGCCAATGAGGCAAGATGAATTTTCAATAATTGTTGAGCAATGCCACTTCATGCAACTCCAAATAGAGAAAGAGATGTTGTTTAAGATTGATCTACCATTCCTCAAGACTCTAGCTTTGAGAAGCCCATGCTATTTATTATTAGCATTATCTAACTCTCAACAGTGCTTCCATCAGTAGCCCTTGTTGAAAATGCTTAAGGAAATCAGGTTGCACTTCGAAAGGAAAAGAATCTGAAGTGCTTGCATCAGAACCAAGTCAGCACTGGCGATGAACCGAGGTCTGAAGAAACAACATAAATTTGTCCTACACAGTCTAGAACAGCCCTCACCATTGCAGTACCTCGAGAAATATTTATACAGCAATTTCTTCACCTTGTGTTTTCACTCTTGAAGTGCAGCTTCCTGGATACCTCTGTCATCTATTTTATCTAGAAGAACCTTCTTTCCATAAGCAGCTTTTTTTTGTCGAATTGCATGCTCGTGGAAAGAAGTTCATGTCCTGCTCCTTAAACAATCACACAAAACTTGCAGTAGACATTAACCATTATCTAGCTATGATTGCACTGATATAACCTTGAGAAAAACCATTAAAAACCAGAAAAAATAAGCAGCAAGAGCCAAAAAAGTAGATCCAAAAGCATATTTAGTTCTCGGATTGACGAAAACAATACCGTTTCAAAACTACAATAGTATGAACATGAAAACTAACTGTGACATACCTTAAACAACCTAAGGAACTGTCTTACAACATCGATCGTACGTTGAAACCACTTATTTCCTAATTCGTCGAGTGTCTGTGTTGCTGCCAATACCTACCATAACAAACTTTTAATCTCCCTACACCAAGTGAAAGTAAAAAGTACCATTCACAGCAAGAAACAAAATATGTACCTCAATAAAACTACCGCCATAGTTGATGCCACCTCCCGAATTATAAGTTCGAGCAATGTCGCAGTTGAGAGACAGAGAATAGAATTGCGTAAGGACGCACATTTTATATATTCTGCTATTAATACAATTACTCATTGGTATGTCCACCAGCCTTTAACATCTTCTAAATGACACCTAAGCATGACAAGAGTAACATAAAAACACACAGATCAGTGAATTCATGTCTGACAAAACGTGTCGCGATTGCTTCTTACAAGACTCCAAAGAATTAACCCATACCATGTCTTAGAATGCTCCTGAAGTATCACTGATTTTGTCCTCTCTACTTAATCCATGAAAATATAGCTTCTCTGCATAACAATGAAAGAAAAAACAACATTTAGTAAATTGTCAGGGGTTGGTTAGAAACTTCAGCAACAATCGTCTTCAAAGCTATGCTAGCAGTGTCCAGATGTTGATCCTATTATTACCGGCTGCAACAATTAAGAACATATTATGAAAATCTATCCTATCCTACCAAAATTACCGCAAATCAACAAATCAACACAAAACACGTTGTATGATTACATGAGTAATAACTACTACAATAATGAAACAATACCAGTGGATCCATGGTAGATCTCACCTTTCACAGAAACCAGAAAAATTGATTGAATAATAAAAAACACAAACCCTAAATTAGCATAGAATACTAAGATATGAAATGAAGAAAAATTGAACACAAACAAAAAGAAAGATTTTTTAAACTGATATTAAAAGAAAAACAGAAAAGGTTTGAACTTTTCACTAATATATGGAAAACAACATGTAGGAAAAGTTTATTATCTAGTCATTCTTGAAAGCCAACAAAAAGAAGATCGCCGCCACACTTCTCACCGGAAAACTGTGAATCTTGACCACCACACGTTCCTCACGAATCCATCACCGCCACTAAAGTACCCATTCGTCCTCTGCTCGCAAGTTTGCACCACCGTGGCCGCCAATTTCCCCCATTTCTGATTGGTATTCCTCCATTTTCCTGTTTTTGTTTCTGCATAAAAAAGAAAGAAGAAATAAGAGGAAGAGGAAAAGAACGAAGAAGACAAATAAAGAAGAAGACGAAGAAAAAGATTATTCAGAAAGTGAAGTGAAAGAAGTGAGAAAAGTTCTGAGTGACAATTGAAAGAGAAGAGGAAAGAGAAGAAAATTTGAATTGGATTTACCATGACCGAATTGATAAGCCAATTTTAAGGATAGGATTCCATTTTCTGAGTGATTTCACATTCTAGCATCAGTTTTGTCTTCCAAATGGATAGCTCACTTACATATATTTGCTAACAAGTCACGAAAGGTGAGTAAAAGATTTTGAGTCATGGACCAATTCTTGTCAACAATAAAGCTAGCTATCGTAACTTGCATGTGATTATGAAATATGTTAGGGATATTGTACCTAGAAACTACATGAGGACCACACTAACTGTCAAGCTAGAATGTGGCTTCCATGCCATTGCCAATGAGGCAAGATGAATTTTCAATAATTGTTGAGCAATGCCACTTCATGCAACTCCAAATAGAGAAAGAGATGTTGTTTAAGATTGATCTACCATTCCTTAAGACTCTAGCTTTGAGAAGCCCATGCTATTTATTATTAGCATTATCTAACTCTCAACAGTGCTTCCATCAGTAGCCTTGTTCAAAATACTTAAGGAAATCAGGTTGCACATCGAAAGGAAAAGAATCTGAAGTGCTAGCATCAGAACCAAATCAGCACTGGCGATGAACCGAGGTCTGAAGAAACAACATAAATTTGTCCTACACAGTCCAGAACAGCCCTCACCACAGCAGTACCTCAAGAAATATTTATTCAGCAATTTCTTCACCTTGTGTTTTCACTCTAGAAGTGCAGCTTCCTGGATACCTCTGTTATCTATTTTATCTAGAAGAACCTTCTTTCCATAAGCAGCTTTTTTTTGTCGAATTGCATGCTCGTGGAAAGAAGTTCATGTCCTGCTCCTTCAACAATCACACAAAACATTCAGTAGACATTAACCATTATCTAGCTATGATTGCACTGATATAACCTTGAGAAAAACCATTAAAAACCAGAAAAAATCAGCAGCAAGAGCCAAAAAGGTAGATCCAAAAGCTTATTTAGTTCTCGGATTGACGAAAACAATACCGTTTCAAAACTACAATAGTATGAACATGAAAACTAACAGTGACATACCTTAAACAACCTAAGGAACTGTCTTACAACATCGATCGTACGTTGAAACCACTTATTTCCTAATTTGTCGAGTGTCTGTGTTGCTGCCAATACCTACCATAACAAACTTTTAATCTCCCTACACCAAGTGAAAGTAAAAAGTACCATTCACAGCAAGAAACAAAATCTGTACCTCAATAAAACTACTGCCATAGTTGATGCCACCTCCCGAATTATAAGTTCGAGCAATGTCGCAGTTGAGAGACAGAGAATAGAATTGCGTAAGGACGCACATTTTATTAATTCTGCTATTAATACAATTACTCATTGGTATGTCCACCAGCCTATAACATCTTCTAAATGACACCTAAGCATGACAAGAAGAACATAAAAACACACAGATCAGTGAATTCATGTCTGACAAAACGTGCCGTAATTGCTTCTTACAAGACTCCAAAGAATTAACCCATACCATGTCTTAGAATGCTCCTGGAATATCATTGATTTTGTCATCTCTACTTAATCCATGAAAATATAGCTTCTCTGCATAACAATGAAAGAAAAAGTAGCATTTAGTAAATTGTAAGGGGTTGGTTAGAAACTTCAGCAACAACCGTCTTCAAAGTTATGCTAGCAGTGTCCAGATGTTGAACCTATTATTACCGGCTGCAACAATTAAGAACATATTATGAAAATCTATCCTATCCTACCCAAATTACCGCAAATCAACAAATCAACACAAATCACGTTGTATGATTACATGAGTAATAACTACTGCAATAATGAAACAATACCAGTGGATCCATGGTAGATCTCACCTTTCACAGAAACCAGAAAAATTGATAGAATAATCAAAAACACAAACCCTAAATTAGCATAGAATACTAAGATATGAAATGAAGAAAAATTGAACACAAACAAAAAGTAAGATTTTTTAAACTGATATGAAAGGAAAAACAGAAAAGGTTTGAACTTCTCACTAATATATGGAAAACAACATGTAGGAAAAGTTTATTATCCAGTAATTCTTGAAAGCCAACAAAAAGAAGATCGCCGTCACACTTCTCACCGAAAAACTGCGAATCTTGACCACCACACGTTCCTCACGAATCCATCACCGCCACTGAAGTACCCTTTCGTCCTCTGCTCGCAAGTTTGCACCACCGTGGCCGCCGATTTTTCCCCATTTCTGATTGGTATTCCTCCATTTTCCTGTTTTCGTTTCTGCATAAAAAAGAAAGAAGAAATAAGAGGAAGAGGAAAAGAACGAAGAAGACGAATAAAGAAGAAGACGAAGAAAAAGATTATTCAGAAAGTGAAGTGAAAGAAGTGAGAAAAGTTCTGAGTGACAATTGAAAGAGAAGAGGAAAGAGAAGAAAATTTGAATTGGATTTACGATTAACATTGGGAAAAGATAAAAAAGATGAATTGGATAGATTGTTTTGGAACTAAAGAGCACCAAATGACATCATCAATTCATTAAAACCTAAATAGCAAAGCCATAATACACTAAATATATAGTTGGAATTCAACAATATGACACAATTGGTGGCAAAAAGTAATTTCAGGACTAAAATTACCCTTATTTTGGATATGTGGCAAATGTAGAGGGAAGGGTAGAAAAGCCTTTTCCAGAGCCTCTACTTTTCTTATATAGTAAGATGTAGTATGTAGCAATGTTACCGTTAATTTTTTTCTTGTAATATTGCAATTGGAATTTATTAAATATTAACCATTTAATGCACAAATGTAGCAATGACTATCCAATATCCCGTCAGCAGTAAAAAAAACGTTCATAAATTAGCTAACGGTCACAAATTAAAAGATGATATTTTTTTCTCAATTATCCAAACATTTCTGACACAATAGCTTTGGCAACTGTGTAGCAACTCAAACAACATGCCGATAATCATGCTCTTATAATTTGTTTTTGTTTTTGGACTCCAACCCTGTTCAATCACGAAGAAAAAAAAAATAATTTTCCGGGTTGAATATGTGTGTGATCCTCCTAAATATTTTAAATTTCGTTTTTAGTCTCTCAAAATATTTATTTTAAAGAATGATCTTTCTAAAATTTTTCATCCTCACTTTTGGTCTCTCCTGCAATTTAGCGGTAATTTTTACAGCTTAGCGACAAAATTAGTGACGGTTTTAGCGACGATTCATTACTTAGCGACTGAATTAGCGATAATTTTAGTGACGGTTTTAGTATTATGGACCAAAAGTGTAGATGAAAAATTTTAGGAGAAGCAATCTTTGAAGAAAATATTTTGAGAGACCAAAAATGAAATTTGAGATATTTAAAAAAACTACAAATATATTTAACCTAATCTTATAACATTATTGTTTTTTTTTTTTAATATTTAATAGTCATTGTAAGATGAACGAATTTTCATTAAAAAAGTTTGATTTATCATTGTATCTTTTTGGTATTATTATATATTTTATTTTAATAACAAATACAAACTTTAAATAAAATGTTAATAGGATTGGAGATTTTGTCCTACCTCCCACATTCATACTTGTCACATATTAAAAATTCTGTTTTTATCGTTATGCCTTTATTTGATTTTTTTTTTTGGTTTTTTCAAAAATTGTTGTGTATTATTGGATATTTTGAAATAGTACCGAATTTTTTGTTACGTGGAATTCTGCACATGTTTATACCAGACTTTTGCTAAAAATAACGAAGTTTATGAGTTTCTATGAAAAATACTGAATATTTTGTCAGAACCAACGAATTTTACCCTTTCTAACTCATTTCCAACATGTTGTATACATTGTCTTGGAACTAAGCCATGCAATTTGGAGTAAAATGGAGTGTTTGGTCAATGTTCAATGTTGCCAATACATTTTTGAAATAATACTCTGATTGAACCTAGTTGCAGCTTCAACATGGTGTTCACATCATCCAAACTTCTGATAAATCTCTCCGGCTAGTAGTCAACATATTTTTTAGTCTCTAATGAGCAGACTCAATCCTAAAAAACATCAATAAAAAAAGATGTTATAAATTGATTATTAGTATTGTAATACAATCAAAGTCACAACGATGTAGTTGTTTGTTCTCGTGTTCCCTAAATGAATGACTCTGTTAGTCCATGCAACAACAAACTTTTCTTTATAGGGTGTCAACCATATTTCGTGTACATACTGAACAAATAAAAGAATGTCAACACATATGACCTCAAAATGCTTCAAGTGTTCTCCAAACTCAAACTCCCTATTTAAATACATGATTTTGTTTCATAGATCCATAACATGCTCTTGCCTATTAGATTCAACATACTCCTTACACTTCATACCATTTAAAAAAAATATGAAACAGACACAATATATGAGTTGAGGATGGGAATACAACTTACATGGCATTCATCAGCGTAAATTCCGGGTCCGTCACCACAACCTTCGGTAGCAACTTCTCGGATGCGAACAACTCTTTCAACTTCTTCAGTGTGCGTGTAAAATTTTCCTCCCTTTCATGTTCCAAATAGGCAAAACCAACAGAAAATGTCAACTTCGTCGACGTGACACCAACAATCTCAAGTAGTGGCAGCAGATACCTGTTTGTTTTGTATGTACAATCAATAATCAACACAATACAAAATTTAATCAACATCTTCCCATAATCAAATAAAGGAAAAATTACATTTTTGGGGAATGTGGTACTTGTTTTTTATGTACAATAAAAAATCAACACCAAATGAAACATGTTCAACAACTTCAGTGAATCATGATGTGCCTAAAAGATATCAACAACAACATTTGACTCATCTCTATTTTTGGTCAAGTACATGTATTTGTCTTCATGAATTAGACTTAGTACATGGACCTCTCTTGCTCGTCTTGTATATAAATCTTTACTTGTATACCTAAGTAATGCTAATGGGATTTTATGAATCTCTATCTTTCATAGTTGGAACTATGTACCTAGGAGCCATATTATATT
The DNA here is from genome assembly GCA_022829125.1 of Lathyrus tuberosus. NCBI lineage: Eukaryota > Viridiplantae > Streptophyta > Magnoliopsida > Fabales > Fabaceae > Lathyrus > Lathyrus tuberosus. The sequence continues at coordinate 15,703 of JALAZF010001290.1, forward strand.
TTTTTCACGTCATTCAGAAATTGTCTTTCATCATGTTTTAAATGGCCTGATATGTCATGGTTATCTAAATCCGTAGCTAGTTTATGATTGTGAAATCCACACCTAACCATCACCTTCTAACCGCTACCACTTGACTCATATATTAGCTTAAATGGACATTTAACTATCATACTAAAAGTGCATTTAGAGGAATCTTCTTTTTATAGTTTCACCTTCTCTCACAACCCATAATCAGTTTATCTTTCTTATCTCTGATCCCATTTGCGGTATCAGAACGAACAATAACAACAACAATACGATGTTGTTTAATAATGGACTGTGTCCATGCTAACACTTCAGCCAGAAAGGAAAATATTTGTCATTTACAACATATAAAGAATGAATTATCAATGATAGAGATACCCAAAGCCTATTAAATTTTGAACAAGTTAAAAACAAAACATCCACGTAAAACATACAAAATCAATGATGCAAAACCATGTACAATCTATAGAGGAACCATCCAGATCTGGAACACACAAATAAAGGATTTTGAACTACATGATTTTTTACTATAGGCAAAAATTTCAGTATATTAAAAATTTTGATGCTTTCCAGATTTTTTGAAAAATTCGGTAATTGATATCGTTTATATCAGATTTTTTTTTTTTGGAAAAAAAGTTATATAATTACACCGCATTTTTTTTTAAAATTGATAAAACACTATCGATTTTCTCAAAAATATAAGATTTTTTAAAATATGCGATAAAAATACATATTGATGTTTAAAAAATTCGGTAAAAATGCAAAGTTTTTACCAAACTCCAAAATTTTTGTACCAGATTTTTTTTTTTTAATTTCACAGTTTCTCAAAAGTAAATTTTTTGATCAAATGTAATTTTGAGTCAATATCAAAATAAGGAGTGTCAGGGAAGAGTGAGGCGGTGGGAGGACAAAAAGGAGAAAATTTTACCCCATACCCCATCATTTATTCCTTTACCCCTACATTATATTTGTTTTATCAAAATATCCTCGTATAAAAGTGTAAAATTTTCTTAATTTAATTATTTGATAAGCAATTTAATAAATAAATCTATCTTTAAACACTACTTAATTAATCTTCTCAACAAACATGACAAGTATTATATACTTTCCGTAAAAGAATTTATATAAAATAATATTCCTAAATTTTTGTAAAAATTATATAAATTATTTAAATAATTTATATAATTTTTACAAAAATTTAAAATTCAATTTTCTTTTTAAAAATATATGGACCAACTTAATAAAATCACTAAAAACATAATTATCGACGGTTTTTAGATATTACTCTCCATGTCCCAAATTATACACTACTTTGTAAAAAAAAAAAAAATTATAAGTTATTTTACAATTTCAATATAACGTTTAGAATATTTTTTTCTAATATACTAGCATCTATCATTTATTATTATTATTTTATAATTTTTTTCATTTTTCATTTATATGTAATAAATGAAAGATAATATTATAAAATCATTAATAATTTATTTTTTCATATAATATTAATTACGTTTTTAAAACGTCTTGCCATTTAAGATGAAGGTAGGACAATTGTAATGATATTATTAAATTCAGTTGTAATGATATTAATGAACCACCGACGTTGCAGTAAGCAAGATGGCTTTGGAAAATTGTTTCCATTATATAGTTTTTATATCAATGTAAAATATAAAGCTGAATAACTGTGAGATTAACAAAATTCAATTTAGAGTTTTGAATAAGGATATAAATATTTAAAAAATACATTTGAATTATTTAAATAATTGATAAGTGTGATTATTAATTAAATTGACAAGTGTGATTATTCAATTTAGAGTTTTGAATAATGATATAAATATTTAAAAAATACATTTAAATTCAAACCTCGTGCAAATGTAAATTAGCATCCAAATATTCTTTTAAAACATATTTTATTGAAATTGTAAAATAACTTATAATTTAAAACATTTTTTTTACAAAGTAGTTTATAATTTAGGACAGGGAGAGTAATATTTAAAAACCGTCGATAATTATGTTTTTAGTGATTTTATTAAGTTGGTCCATATATTTTTAAAAAGAAAATTGAATTCTAAATTTTTGTAAAAATTATATAAATTATTTAAATAATTTATATAATTTTTACAAAAATTTAGGAATATTATTTTATATAAATTCTTTTACGGAAAGTATATAATACTTGCCATGTTTGTTGAGAAGATTAATTAAGTAGCGTTTAAAGATAGATTTATTTATTAAATTCCATATTAAATAATTAAATTAAGAAATTTTTATACTTTTTATATGAGGATATTTTGGTCAAAAAAATATAATATAAGGGTAGAGGAATAAATGATGGGGTATGGGGTAAAATTTTCCAAAAAGGATTGTTTTCACAAAGCCCAATCCACATCTTTGTGTAGAGGCCCATCATTCACTAAAGCTCCCTTGTGAAATTGTATCACAAACCCGTTGGAATTCGCACTGATATCCACTCGCCGGAGAAAGCAAAATCTGGCCGGCAAATCAGGCGGAGTATCGTCGCAGGAAGTTAGGGTGTGAAGGTTTGTTATTTTTCCGGCTTTAACTTTTCCGTTTTAGTTTCCACTCTCCTTGTAGTTACATCACAGCCGATTAATTTGATGTTTAGGGTTTTGATTTCAACATGTACTTTGCTTGTATTAACACATTTCATGTGAATTGGAATATGATATTCATTATCTGATTTTTTGGATACTGTGAGGTGGTTACACTAGTGAGATTGGGAATGTTTTTTTGAAATTGGATGTAGTTTGAAGTTGATGTTTCATGTATTTAGCTTTCTCTGTCATTTTCACGATTATATGAACCGATTTGATGCCATATTTATAATCTACAATGTTTTGGAATTAATGGGCATGAACTGTTTGTTTGTTTGTTTCAGTGCAAAACTGGTTTCTGTTCGCATGTTAAAACTGCATCTTTTCTCAACAATTAGTATCCATTTTGATTGAACAAAGAAGACATGAGGATTACCACCCTTTTGAGACATATCCGCCGTCTCCCTCGGCCTGGAGCATTTCTGCCTCTGCAATCTCGAGCCTTCCAGCCTGATGTTACTACTAGAGATTCTAATGCCAGACCAATTAAGTACAAAATTCCTCAATCTTATGACCCGTATGGCCCTAGGCCTCCACCTTCAGACAAAATCGTCCAGCTCGCAGAACGTATCGCAGCACTATCAGATGAAGAACGCGGCCATATTATGCCTACTTTGTCGGAACGATTAAAGCTTCCAAAGTTGGAGCCAATTTCAACAGAAGGTATGGACTTGGGTTCGGAAGGCGGTGGTGCGGGACCAAAGGTTGAGGAGAAAAAGGCAGAGAAAACAGCTTTTGATGTCAAGTTAGAGAAATTTGATGCTGCTGCAAAGATCAAGGTGATTAAGGAGGTAAGAGCATTTACTAACTTGGGATTGAAAGAAGCTAAAGATCTTGTTGAAAAGGTACCAACTGTCCTTAAACAAGGAGTCACAAAAGAAGAGGCAAATACTATTATAGAAAAAATTAAAGCTGCCGGAGGGGTTGCAGTTATGGAGTAGATTTTTCAGTTATTGGATTATTGGCCTAGATCACAAATTTTTCATGATGGTCAATGTGTTTTTAAGTTGCCATATGCATGGTGAATTAATGGTTAGAAGAAATTTCTCAAGAGATGAAGTGGATTTAAAGTTTGAGAACTGATTGTTGGATAATCTATTTGAATAAAAAAATTCTTAGTCTGAGTTTTTCTTGGTAAATCATGCTCTCACATGTAACTATTGTTTTAGTTTGGCATTTGTAAAAGTCGCATCTATTTTTACAAATTAAAATTTTCTGGAACTGTAGGGAAAATTGTGGATGGAATTTTCATTTAGTTTTCTGATATTTTTGTGATTGATATACCAAACTTTTTGGTCTTCTATATAGATTGATGATCTACTTATCTAGAATTGTGCCTTTATTTTAGGTTATACAGTCTTTTAATCTAGGCTTCTTCGTTCTTCTGGTTATTTTAGTATATGGCTTTTTTACTTTCAGATTATTTTAGTATATGGCTTTTTTACTTGGGGCATGTAGATTTTCAGTAGTCTCAGAGTTGGAATTGGAATGTTACCTTATGATTTGTTGATTGCTGAATACTGAAAAGTATTACTTGAAATTTGAGTATCATATAGAACACAGCCTTCTTTAATCCATGGTTATGTACTAATCAATTTTTCTTTTCCTCTGTCTTGTGTCTGTCAAATGAGGAATCGATATTCTCATAATATGAATTCGATGAAATCCCCACCTTCAATTGAAAAAAAAGAAATTAGGTTTACACTGAAATAAATGGAGAAAGGATAGTGAAATAAATGGAGTAAGGAGATTTGCTGGTGGAGATTGGAAAACATACGAGACATTTTGAGAGAGGATCCATTCCCTTGTCAAATGGTTAGTTTAGATTAAAGTCTTTGTTTAGATATTGACTTTGTTTTGGAATTTCTAATTTGATTTAGAAACAAATTAGATATTGGTCTCTAGGGATGGCAAAATGGATCCGGTCCGTCGGATATGTCTGTTTTGCTCGTATTTTTTCGTGGGGCAGATCAATGTTTTAGGTCTACACCCTTTAATGTGATCTCCCTGCCTCGCTCTAGGTTTTTGCGGATATGAATTTTTACATAAAAGGTTCAATGCCATTCGGACAAAATACCTAGTAGAACAAATTTAAAAAGTCGGAACCTAAAAAAAATCGGTAGTATATATGAAAAATTCGGTTAATAAGATTTTTCAAAATATCCGAAATTTTGATTAGTACCGTTTTTTTAAAATATCAAAAAGTTACTGGATATTTCGTGCATGAGTGAAAAATTCGATAGTTATAAAAAGAGTGAAAATTGAATGATTGAGATTTTGCCAACACTTTTGTACGACTGTGATTACATTGACCGTTTTGTGTGGTTCAAAATGAATCTGAAGTTGTATAAATAGGGGTCATCTGTTGTTGAGAAAACCATCTAAGAATGTATTTTCCTTAATTTTTTTATTAAGGCAGAAGTGCACTTCAACGGGGCGAAACCTCCCGTAGAGTTTGCTTTCAAAGGACACCACCCATCTCACCGTCTTAAGTTCCGCGTTGAATGATTTGTTGTCTGACGCCGATAACAGAAAAGTGAGAAAGATCGGGGTTTCATGAAGATTGGATTGATACTGATGGAATGGTGAAATACAACTTTATTGAGTTGAAGACCAATGAAGATTTGAAAGCTATGTGGAGATCATATCACCGTAGGCTAACTAAAGGAGCAACCGAGTTTGATGAGACAATTTCTAGATCCGTCGACGACATAATCAAGATGTTGAAATGTCCAGAATCATTTGGTAGTGTTTAGATTTTCTTATATATTATTGTTTTCTTAAGTTATGTAATCGTTTGTCTAAGTTATATAACCGTTTGTCAAATGTTAAGTTATGTTCATCACACATCAATAGAAGTGCCAAAATGTTATCTAATAAACATTAGTGCAAATGTCTAGGTAATACTATACATAATATACAAATAATACATAAAAATAATAATAATGTCTAAATAGGCCCCCTACGGGCTATGTGTTCTGCCTGCACTGCCAAACTATAAACGTTGCCATCTGGGTTCACCAAACCCACGAGGTTATCCATAATGATTGCTACCATCAACAGCCGCAGAGCGTTATCCACATTACGTGGAGGCAGTGGAGGCGGTAACATGTCATCAGAAGATACCCCAACATCAGCATGAGAAGATCTAGCATGAGAAGATCTAACATGAGAAGATTTAGCATCTTCTCCATGTTTCCCAGATGGGATGATGCGAGGGTGTGATACTGCAAGGTACCACTCCAAATACCCATTCACACACTCCATAGGAAACTGAACCTCCATTGCACGACCTCTAATGACACGTGTAGAATTCATAATATTACCACGAAATCAAATAGCAATGCCCTCAGACGGAATAGTAGGGACTGGTCGTGGGATGTCTTGGACGTATCCATACTAGCCCAAACACCTCTCAAGTAAGTGTCTAGCTACTAACCCCTACCATCGCAGATAACCAAAAAAAAGTATAGTTTCATCGAACTCCTCATCCCCTATATCCATTCTATGGTATGTGTAGGGTGTTCAGTTGACATCGTCTACATTCAATGCATCAATCATCCTCCTGTACTCCACAACACCTCTCAGTTGTAATGCTCAAGGCTGTTAAACAGCCACATATACTTCACATCGATATATACATGAGACTTATCCGCTAAGATATTACATCCTACAAGATCGCCATACCATGATACACTAGATCGCCATACTTATCCTGCAGCCAAGATAGGAGAAAGTGAGCACCCCTCATAAATTTAAACAAAGTTATCACCTACTGCTCGGTAACCCCCAAGTACTTTACAACTGTCATACGTGCGGTCTCCTGACTAATGATTTGAGCGGTGAAGAAACTACCTGCCACCGGAATATGGAAAAGCGAGGAGACATTATCCAATGTAATCGTCATCTTACCAAATGGAAGATGGAAGGAATAGTTCACCAGTGGAAGGAGACCGCAATCCTCAACTATCGCTTTCACCTCCGGTGGCATCTCGATATCAGAATAACTTCTTCAGCTTCAACCCATGGGCGGGCACCTTAACTGGCATATGGTTCCCAAAATCTCTTTGGCATTTCTTTGACTTTCAATATACTCCTTTCCATTTTTAATATACTTCTATTTTTCCTCTTAGTTATTCCATTATGATGAGGTGTATATGGTGCAATGACCTTATACTTTATACATTCCTCATTGCAAAATCTTGCAAATTCCATAGAGGTCTATTCACTTCCACTATCAATTTCCATTCTCTTTAACTTACATTCACTTTGTTTTTCAACTTGCAACTTAAACTTCTTGAACTGTGTGAATACCTCACTCTTCTTTTTTATAAGATAAATCCACATATACATGGTGAACTCATCTATGAAAGTTAGGAAATAACAATTACCTCCATTTGATCTGACTTCAAAAGGTCCGCACATATCAGAGTGAAAAAGTTCTAGCTTTTGTGTCGACTTCATGTGCAAGTCATGTTTGAATGCTTTCCTTGCCTACTTTTCCTTATAGCATTCCTCACACACATGACTTGGTTCCATTACTTGAGATGAACCATACACCATCTTCTTCAGATTAAGCATATTTATAGTTCTGAAGTTTAGGTGTTCATATCTATGATGACAAAACCACTATTTGTCTCTATTGACAATCGAATCAGACATTGATGATTAACCGTGTTAATCTCTACTTTGAAGGTCTTGTTGTTTGCTAGTGGTGTTTTAAAGATTATCCTTCCTTCTCCATCATACACCTTCATCTGATTCTTTTCCAACTTCATGTTGTACCCTTTTGCAAGTAATTGGCTTATGCTCATCAAATTACTTGTCATCGAAGGTACATGCAATACATCAATGATACTGACCTTTCACCCATCTTTCTAACCACAAAAATGTTTCCTTTTCCCCTTGATACGGTATATGCCTGCCATCTGCAATCTACAAACTTGATCACTTTCTTAACTGATTCATCTAACTTGATGAACCAATTTTTATTTCCAGTTATGTGGTTGCTACATCCTAAGTCAAAACACCACATATTTGCTTGTTCATCATTTGACTGAGTATTGGACATGAGTAACACATCATTAAAGTCGCATTCTCTAGCATGTGCATTTTGCATTTCTTCATTATTTTTTTCTCTTGATTCCTTCTTTCATAAAAAATCTAGTGCATAATGACCCAATCCTTGATCGCTGTAGCACTGCACCTTTTTCATGTCAACTTTCTTCCTCGAATACTTGTTGATCATGTCTTTCTTGATGGAATCATTATGATTCTTTGAATTCTTGCTTGAATTCTCAATTACAACATAATTTTTTTCTGCTTCTCTTTTCCCTTTTTAGATTTCTTGGCGAAATTTGCTTGTAGAGCCTGCCCCGCTACCTTCTTCCTTTCTAAATTTCTTTGCTTCAATCTCATCTCATGAGTCTCTAATGAAGCTTGAAGTTCCTCCAACTTCATTTTAGAAAGTGATTGGATTCTTCTATCGACACTACAATGTAATCAAAATTTGCAGTTAAAGATCTCAACATTTTTTCGATCTTTTACAAATTATTGAGTAATTCACCACACGCCTTCATCTGGTTGGTGAGTAACATTAATCTTGAAAGGAAATCAGTGACCAATTCATCTTCTTTCATATGTGTTATCTCAATCTGCTTTCTCAGCGTCTGCAACTTCACTCTCTTCAGTTTCTCAACTCCAGTATACAAGTTCTTTAACTTATCACACACTTCCTTGAACGTATCTTCTTCAATGATCTTCTTGAACATATTAGGATCAACACATTAAAAGAACATTTCCATCTTTCTTTCTTTGTTCCTTATGTGCAGCCTTCTGAACATCACTTACATTCGCTTCTAATGCAGGTATGTCATCACTCACGATTTCAGTCACACCTTGAAATCTAAAGATGACCTTCATTTGTGCAACTCACCTCTCATAGTTCTCAATTTTGAAAACCGAAAGATTTGCATGAAATTGTGTTGATGTTGTATTACCGTTTGCCATTGCTAACTAAATCACAACCAGATTTGTTGATACCAATTTATTGAAACAAAAAGTTGTTCAAGAATAAACAACTGTATTATGAAAAGAGAAAATTATTATATAGTGTTTATGATTCTACATCATCATATGCCTATTTATAGGCAACTAACAAAACTTGACTATTACAAAATATATTCGATAGAGTCGAATACATACTATCTCTTTTCGACTACAACATGTTGTATTTGACCATACCGAATACTACTAACGCACTTCAACAACTCCATATTATATTCAACTCTATCAAATATAGTATACATGAACTTAGTGACATCAACTTCTAAACAATAAATTACTTATTCTAACACAAATCAATTCATGTCTTATGGCATTTGTCTTAAAATAAACCTAATATAATAAAAAACTAGAAATACAATAACAACAAAACTTTTAATAAAGGTAAAATTACTTTCTAGGTCCTTTAAGTTATTTTAAAATATTAAGTTAGCCCTTAAGTTTTTTTTTTATAACGCTTTGGTTCTTTTTTAAAAATTTCTGTTATAATAAATTACAAATTTATATACTATTTGAACTGTTTTTTCGCGTTGATCACGAATATCTAATTAGTTTTGTGTTTGATTGTATATTTTGGTCGGATCGATGATTTTTCATTATGTATTTCGTCCATTTTTACTTGATTCTCATGAACCGTAACTTGTTTGATAACTTTGATTGCATATTCGTGATCAGCGGGAAAAATCAGTTCAAATGGTATATGAGTTTGCAATTTATTATAACGAAATTTAAAAAAAAAAAACCAAAATATTAAAAAAAAAAAAAACTTAAGAGACTAATGTAATATTTTAAAATAACTTAAAAGATTAAAATAGTGGTTTTGCCTTTAATACTATTCAATCAAAGGAATGAATTTCTAATATACAGAAAAAAAAAATATGTCGACGCAGATCTCTCATAGAAAAAAAAATATATGTCGACGCAGATCAGATACTTCCACAAGACTTAAAAAAGTTGTAACCGAATAGCACTGTGATTAAATAACAATAACATGTGTCACGTTCTTATCACGCCACGAAGAAGAAACAACAACAACCCCTACTTTTTTTCCTTAAAAAACCCGAAACCTCTATTACAATTCTTTCTTTATTCGGAACAACACATTCTCTGCCTTAACCGTTACAAAAGTGAAGTGTAAAACTGAAAATGGTGTCTTCGGAGGGTGATATTGGTGGTGGTAGTAACAAAAGCGGTGGTGGTGGTGACAAAAGCGGTGGTGGTGGTGACAAATTGATGAGAAAAGTGTTGGGTTTGGGTTTTTGGGTACAAGGATTCAAATGTTTTCCATGGTTAGTAGTGAGTTACTTTCTGAAAGATGGACTCAATGTGAATCCTTCAACTCTTCAAATTCTTCTAAGTTCAGCAAGTCTTCCTATGGTTGGAAAACCAATTTATGGTCTTGTTTCAGATTCTGTTTACATCTCTGGACAACATCGTGTTCCTTACATCGCTCTTGGAGGTAACATTACATAACATAACTTCGCTCTTGAGAGTTTGTTGTTTGTTCTTATCAGCTTAAAGTATTTTTGTGTGAAAATATTATATTTTGATTAATAGTGTATGTTAGATTCATAATAAGATTTATTTAGAAAATTATTCTTCTGATTCATGATATGAATCTGGGTTTGATGAGGATTTTGCTTTTCTTGGAACATGTTTGAGATAATCTCTCTAGTGCATACTTTTCTGTTTTGTTTCAATGTAATGTAGCATATTATCCATTTTTCTCTGCATCAATCCAAAGGCAGAAAAGGAATTTCTTGGATTCTGAACAGTAATGAATCCTAAAAGAAAGAAAAACCAATATCCTGATTCAGAAGGAAACTTAAGATGCTTGAATATGAATATGAATATGAATATGGTTAGGGTCTTTTTAAATGAACGGATGTTGTTGTTGCTTGAACACAAAGATAGGATAAGTATATACCACTTTGTTAGCTTCCTTATGAAGGAAATATTAAAGATCACAATTATTCCTAGGAAAATACCCCGTGTTGAACAATAAAGGGACACCAAATAACTAGTCTAAGCATGGATACTCCTGATATTAGACGTATCTCTGTGTTGAGCTCAAGTTGGCGTCTTATGTTTTTGACATTACTGGTGATGACATGTCTAGTGTTTGTGTCGGAGTCAGAGTTTCATATTTTTATCGCTGAGTAACGAGACCTTTAATAAAATCTTAGAATTTGAATAACTCAAACTAATTGACACATTTGAATCAGCCCTTTTCCTCTAACCATTAGTTCCATCGTGGAGAAACTACCGAGGATGGATGGTCCTCTACCGAGGAAAAAGCAAAACTGATAACAACATTTACTTGAGTCATTGGTTAGCATTGTTTCTTAAAACACAAGCAAATGCTACTTGATAGTTAGTGTTGGTGTACAAGGTGAAATAATGATGAACAAAGAAGAATATATTATAGAGAATGACGGCTACAAGGATTACAAAAGGATTGCTAAAAAATACTCACTACCACTAGTCTATTTATAAGCTAAAACTAAGGCTACAAAAGCAACAATAAAAATATAAAATACTAAAATACCCTCTAACAAACTTGGTCACCAAGTTTGTGAATATTAATTAAAATATAAATTATTTATTCTAATACCATCCCTTAATTTATATTTCCTCAAAACTAACAACTCCAATTCCATCCCTTAAGCGAAGGAATTGATCAGTCTTGATAGCCTTCGTCAGAACATCTGCCAACTGCTTCTGGGTGCTACAGTGCAGAACTTCTAACACTCCACTCTGAACTTGACTTCTCAGATAGTGATACTTTGTCTCAATATGCTTGCTTCTCCCATGCAACACTGGGTTTCTGGCAAGATTGATTGCAGACTTGTTATCAATCATCAGCTTCAGAGGTTTGTCAATTTTGATCTTCAGATCCTCCAGCAAGTTCAGAATCCACACAGCTTGACATGCAGTAACAGCGCCTGCAATATATTAAGCTTCACAGGTTGACAACGCAACAACAGGTTGCTTCTTAGAACTCCAAGAAATAGGACCTCCCAGAAACTTAAACAAGTATCCAGAAGTACTTCTTCTGTCAACTCTGTCTCCACACCAATCAGAATCTGAATAACTCAGAAGTTCTGATTCAGTCTTTCTTCCAGAAGGGAACAGCACTCCATACTTCAGAGTTCCCTTGATATACCTCAGAATCCTGACAGCAGCTTGGTAATGGGACCACTTGGGTTTACTCATGAATCTACTAACCATTCCAACTGCATAGCAAATATCAGGTCTGGTATTACACAAATACCTCAGAGAACCAACCAACTGTTTGAAGGTTGTAGCATCCACATCCTCACCATCAGAATCAGAATCTAGTTTCTGATTTGTATCTGCAGGTGTGATAGCAGCCTTACAATTCTGCAGCTTAAATCTCTTCAGAAGTTCTCGTTCATACTTCAACTGATGCAAAATGATACCTTTCTCAGAACATCTGAACTCCATCCCTAGAAAGTATGTCATTTTCCCGAGATCAGTCATTTCAAACTCATTCATCAGCACCTTCTTGAACTTAGCTAATTCTTGTTCAGAACTTCCGGTCAGCAGTATGTCATCAACGTACAAACACACCAGAATCATATTTCCTTCAGAAATATGCTGAACATAAACACCGTATTCCATCTCACATTTCTGAAAACCCTGCTTCTTGAAAAATGAATCAATCTTCTGATTCCAAGCTCTGGGCGCTTGCTTCAATCCATACAAAGCTTTATGTAATCTGTACACCATCCCTTCCTGATTCTTTTTCACAAATCCAGGAGGTTGTGACACATAAACTTCTTCTTCTAATGGACCGTTCAGAAATGCAGATTTCACATCTAAATGCATCAGAGGCCAATTCCTGTTAGCAGCTATTGTAATCACCAATCTGATTGTTTCATGTCTCGCTACAGGTGCAAACACTTCAGAATAATCCAGCCCAGGTTTCTGCAAAAATCCTCTTGCTACCAACCTCGCTTTGTATTTGCCAATTGATCCATCTGGCTTTAGCTTCTGCTTGAAAACCCATCTGACGCTGATGGCTTTCTTGTCCTTTGGAAGTTCTGTCAGCTTCCAAGTCTTATTTCTCTCTATGGCCTCAAGTTCTTCTTTCATGGCCTTTAGCCAGAACTTCTGCTTGAGAGCCTCTTCTGTACTCACAGGTTCAGAGTCTACTAACATGGCACACTGAATAATTTCTCCTTCAGAATCTACTTCAGTGTCTTGCAACATGTCAAACTCTTCAAATCTTCTTGGAATGTTTCTGATTCTCTGTGGCCTCTGACCTCGTTCAGAACTTTCTCCGGATGTTTGAACCTCAGAAGTTCTGTCCTCGGAAGTTTCTCCTTCAGAAGCTCTTGCTCCAGAAGGTTGACTTCCTCCAGAACCTTGACCACCTTCAGAGTCTGGCATATTCCCAGAGTCTGAATCACCACCAGAATCTAGATCATCATCAGAATCTGGATCATCAGAATCACCTTCATCTTCTGAGTCTCCTTCAGAATCAGAATCACCATCAGTTTCAGAAATTCTTATTTCTGACCTTTCTTCAGAAGTTCTCACATCAGAATCAGATTGAGACTTATCCCAATTCCAAACTTCTGCTTCCTTCACAATAACGTCTCTGCTGAACTCAACTTTATTAGTTTCTGGACAATAAAGCTTGTACGCACCCGTACTGTGGTACCCCACCAGTAACATTATTTTGCTTCTATCATCCAACTTCTGTCTTCTAGCTTCTGGAACATGTTTGTAACACACAGAACCAAAAACCTTCAGATGACTAACACTTTGCTTTTCTCCAGTCCACTTCTGAATAGGAACTATTTCCTTCAGCTTCTTCGTTGGACATCTGTTGAGCACATATGCTGCGGTGGCAACAGCTTCTCCCTAGAAGTTCTGAGGAATCTTCTTCTCCTTCAGCATGCTTCTCACCATATCAAGCAAAGTACGGTTTCTTCTTTCAGCAAGACCATTGTGTTGAGGAGTGTAAGGAGCAGTAACTTCATGCTCAATTCCATTCTCCTCACATAACTTCTGAAACTCTTTGGAGTTATACTCACCCCCACCATCGGTTCTGAGAATCTTCAGAGTCTGACCACTCTGATTCTGAACCTTCATTCGGAACTTCTTGAATTCAGCAAACACCTCGTGTTTGAACTTAATAAGGAATACCCATATCATTCTCGTGAATTCATCAACAAATGACACGAAGTATTTATTCCCTCCGAACGATTCTACTGGAAATGGACCACACACATCAGAATGTACTACTCCCAAGGCATGTTTTGCT
>JALAZF010001291.1:0-22500 GCA_022829125.1 Lathyrus tuberosus
AGAAAAAAATTGATTCCAAATTTCATACCTTTCTAATTTAGATAATTAGTCTCTTTCCATATTTCAAAAATAATAATAAAGAGAAGAAATTCACAATATAGTTTTCGAAATATACGAATTCAAGTAATATCTATGCAATTGCAATAAATTCAATATGTAATAAATTTGCGTCCAATAGGATTCGAACCTATACCAAAGGTTTAGAAGACCTCTGTCCTATCCATTAGACAATGGGCGCTTTTCTTTTTTTCTTTCCCTTTTCACGAAAATTTCGTGAAAAGGGAAAGAAAAAAAGAATTCTATAAAATACTCTATCTATCCGAATAGAATAAGACTAAATGAAATCATTCCAATTGAATATTCATAACTCAAACTAACTAAAGAAATTTACTAAATAAAAAATCGAATATATATAAAGAGAATATAAGCGGGTAGCGGGAATCGAACCCGCATCATTAGCTTGGAAGGCTAAGGGTTATAGTCGACGTTTATGAATGAACGTCTCTAATTCAAAACCGAACGTGAAACTTTTGTTTCATTCAGCTCCTTTACAGAATAATTTAAGAGATAGATGGAATACATGAAAAAAATGACCCATAACATCTATGTCAGCCTTTCGGTATGAATACAATGGACGTTGCTTTTTAGATGATCCCTATAGAAAAGGAGTATTTGAACAATCTCTTTTTTCTAGTTACTTCGTTCTCTATTTCTATTTGATACAATCTTTAGGAAAAGAATAAAATTTCCGTCGAGCTAAAAAAATATATCGATGTTTCTAGTAAACTAAAAAAATCCTTTAATAGCTATTTTGCTTCACTCTCTCCTATACAAAACAAATAATAAAAAAATGGGAAGATTTAGTTACGATTGGAAACAAATTTTAGATATCTTTCTCCCTGGATCCTTTACTTATATTCAAAAATTGGGATTCTTGATCCAATTGCAAAAACTTATGTTTCATAATTTTAGAATCAATTCTAAATTGTATACAAATTACGATAATGTATATTATTCCTCGAATTGCTCGTTGAGAGGTATAAAGGATGAAATCCCTTAAAGTAAGAAATAAAGTTTTTGATCGTGATATGAATCACGAAAGGGACCCCTTTACTATTAAGGGATCGATCGAACGAATCGCACTTTTACCACTAAACTATACCCGCTACAATACCATTATTGTATATAATAAGATCTTTTGTCGAACAAGGGAATCAGTCATAATTATGAAATAGGTGCAGAATTTTATGATAAATAGAGTGTTTACATGTTTCGTAAAGGCCCCCTAATGAAATTTAGAAAAGGGGGCAAATCTCATTTTTGGATTTTATTTTTGGATTTTGTTGAAGGTATTTTGACAGATAGATCTCGACAAAATTACTAAACTAAATTCATAACACAAAAATGCATTATGCAAGAATCCATAGTTCTATTTCGTTTTTTAGATACGTTACCTGATTAAATCGTATGAGATACGATCACAAAGTTATTTTTATTTTTGTTTGATCATATTCAAATGTTTGAATTACTTACAAGTTTGTTTCAAATCTGATACAGAAAAATAAATCATTATCCAGGATTCATGGGAAAAAAGAGCTGTGCCAGTACCTAGCTGGACTCTGGTTGGATAAAAAAACAAACCAAAAAAAGAAAATCAAAAATTATAGATTTAGATTATCTATTTAGTAAAAGTATTTAGTATATATATACAATTAATATATATTTCAATCTATATTTATGAGTTAATATAGAATTAGAATCAAATAGAAAAAAGATAGATAAGATATATCAAATGAAGATCAATATCAAATAAGATATATAGAAGGCTTTTTTCGAGCCCTACTTTTTGTTTATGCGAGGTATCATAAGCATAATAATTCCCAATTTTGAATTGGGGAGAGATGGCTGAGTGGACTAAAGCGTCGGATTGCTAATCCGTTGTACGCATTTTTGTACCGAGGGTTCGAATCCCTCTCTTTCCGTTTATTGATGATTTGGCATTTTTTTTCTTTTTAACTTAACTTATAGAATTTCTTTTTTTTTTTTTATTCCCTGTTTGTTTCATTTTTGACTAGTTCTTTTTGACTAGTTAAAGATGTAAAATAGATAGAAAAACAAAAAATAGTTCAAAATCAAGCACAAGTAAGGAAAAGAAAAAAGATTTTCTTATTCTTCACGTCCAGGATTACGTCCGGGATCATTAGATAGAAATCCGAAGATGAAAAGAGAAACAAAGAATATCACTATCGTGTAAACAAATAGTTTTAGAGTAAGCATTAGAAAATCTCCAAGATAATTAAAAAAAAAAAAAAAACGACAGAGAAAGAGAATAGATTCTCTTCTATTTCATATTATGTTTCTTTTGAGACTCAGTTTATAAGAAATGAAGTTACTTAAGAAATTGGTTTGTAGTAAGAGTTGAGCCTTTTATTTCATATCTACAATAAGGATCCACGTATTGGTGGTAGACTCCAATCGAATATCTGACTTTTTTTAGGACATTATTCAAATTAAAGATCTTATCGAAAACTTACAGCAGCTTGCCAAACAAAAGCGAAGAGAAAAAAGAGTAAGGGTATTACTGGCATAAAATCTACAATTGGAGTCAAAAAAGCATAAGCTTCAGGTAATTTCCCCAAGAAAAAACTACTTGAATAAAGGGCAGAGTTAATACAGACCAAGCTAAAGATATGAAGCATAAAAAAAATGTTGTTCTTTAAGAAAATGAATTGTATTTTTGCTTTTTTTGAATTCTAATTTTTTTTTTATTTTTGATTATCTTATTAATATATATATTATTATATATATGATTTATTATATATATATAATTTATTATTATCCACTTTTTTTTATTATACTTTTATATTCACAATGAAATATAAAAGAAAAGAAAACAGAAATCTTTCTTGACAAATCAATTACAATAGAGTAGAATACAATATAAAATGGGGCGTGGCCAAGCGGTAAGGCAGCGGGTTTTGGTCCCGTTATTCGGAGGTTCGAATCCTTCCGTCCCAGATGATATTGATTCATGACATTGACATGAATCAATATCATAGGTTTTTAGCCATAAACCATAAAAAAGGCTTTTCGCGGGGCGGGGGACTATTGTGCCGTATTAATGAGAAAACGGCCATAGGGCCCTGAAAGGGGACTATTGTGCCGTATTAATGAGAAAACGGCCATAGGGCCCTGAAAGAAGGTTCGAATCCTTCCGCCCCACGGTTTTTAGCCATAAACCATAAAAAAGGCTTTTCGCGGGGATATATTGTTCATCTATATGAGTTTTTTTTAGTATATTTGTTTTCATATAAAAATTAAAATTTAATTTGATAACTATTCTACTTCTACTTCTAATTGTAATTCGATCAAAAAATTATCATCCAATGACTATTCATCTATAATATTTTCATGTAAATGGAGGAAAAAAATCTATGGAAAGAAAGGGGTTCAATTCAATGCTGTTTACTCGAGGTTTAGAATACAGGTGTGGATTAAGTAAATCAATAGATAGTTTTGGTCCTATTGAAAATAACGGTGTAAATGACGACCCATTTAGTTTAACTGATATGGATAATAATATTCATAGCTGGAAGAACAATAGTGAAAATTCTACTTATAGTAATGGTGATTATTATTTAGCGGATGTCATCAACATACATAATTTGCTATCTCCTAAAATTTTTTCAGTTAGGGATAGTAATAGCAATAGTTATGACATATATTATGCGTATGAGACTAATGATACTTGGACTTATAACATGAATCGTTGCATTGAGAGTTATGTTAGTTCGAAAATCGGGGAGGATATTGACTTTACAAATTACATTTGCGATATGGGACAAAATAGTAGTGAAAGCCATAGTACAAATATAATGATATTAAGGAGCACAAATGCTCGAACTAGAAATGATCTATATGATACCGATACAGATGATCTATACGATCCATTTGCTCTATCAGATACAAATGAGATATACGATCAATTGGATTTATCAGATATAAAGGATAGATCATATACAGATGATCTATATGATACATCAGATACAGATGATACATTAGATACAGCTGATATATATGGTATATACGATCCAGATGATCTATATGATACTGATACATCAGATACAGATGATCTATATGATACTGATACTGATACATCAGATACAGATGATCTATATGATACAAATGATGTATCAGATACAAATGATGTATCAGATACAGATGATCTATATGATACAAATGATGTATCAGATACAAATGATACATCCTTTCCTGATATAAAGGATATATGTGAGAAGGATGGTGATGATAATAGCAAAATTGATTTGGTGGCTAAAATGAACCAATATAGTCATTTATGGGTTCTATGCGAAACTTGCTCTGGCTTAAATTTTAAGCAATTTTTCGCATCCAAAATGTATATTTGCGAGTACTGTGGCGAGCATGTGAAAATGAACAGTTCAGATAGAATCGAACTTTTGATTGATCCAGGTACTTGGAATCCTATGGATGAAGACATGGTTTCTCTGGATCCCATTAAATTTGATTCGATTGAAAAAATTCCAATTCTTCAATGGGATCCCATTGAATTCGACTTGATTTTCGTGGATCCTCCCGAGGAAGAGGAAGAAGAGCAATCTTATATAGATCGTCTTGATTCTTATCAAGAAAAGACAGGATTACCAGAAGCGGTTCAAACAGGCATAGGTCAACTAAATGGTATTCCTTTAGCAATAGCTGTTATGGATTCTGAGTTTATAGCGGGTAGTATGGGATCCGTAGTGGGTGAGAAAATAACTCGGTTGATCGAATATGCTACCAATCAAGTTTTACCTCTTATTATCGTATGTGCGTCCGGAGGAGCGCGTATGCAAGAAGGAAGTTTGAGCTTAATGCAAATGGCTAAAATTTCTTCTGCTTTATATAATTATCAAATAAATCAAAAGTTATTCTATGTAGCGATACTTACATCTCCGACTACTGGTGGGGTAACAGCTAGTTTTGCAATGTTGGGGGATATCATTATTGCGGAACCAAACGCAACCATTGCATTTGCGGGTAAAAGAGTAATTGAACAATTGTTAAATGTGGAAGTGCCTGAAGGTTCCCAATCGGCTGACCTTTTATTCGACAAGGGAGTATTGGATTCAGTCGTACCACGTCATTTTTTAAAGCAGTTTTTAACTGAGTTATTTCAGTTCCATGGTTTCGTTCCTTTGACTAAAAATCAAAACGAATCACTATAAAACATATTTTTCAATTTGGATCAGGAGATTCAATCCTAAAAATATTCATTGTATTTTTAATAAGCAAGTTGTTACAAAAATTTGTTTATTAAAAATAAAAATTTTTAGAATGTTTAGGGGGTACTTCCATGGGCTTAATCCAAGTGTTACAAAGGATCTTGAAAAAGATCTTTTTATTTTCCTTGAAAAAAAGGAAAATAATTTTTGTTATTTTTTTGACCCTTTTTTTGAACGGGGGTTTACTACTTATTGTGATAAAAGTAATCAATATGGGCCTTGCAATAACCCAAGTTACGCAAGATAACTTGGTCTCGTTTTTGATTTCCGTTTTTCTCTTCTTGTTTCAAAGAAAATTTGGAAGGCGTGTTGCACCCTATTTATTCCAAAACGGCATGAAGATAATTCGCTGGGTGACACGCAAAAACGTGCTTAACTATTACGTATCAAAAGACATTTGGATTGACACTATCCCGGGTTTCCGAAATGTTTGGTTTATTATCGGTTCTTATCTCCATTTTTATTTAGGGTTAGATTCTCTATATCGTTTCTATATGTCCAATAATATAAGGACTGAATTTTTCGAGTTCCCGATTGACCGGGTCGTCGATGTGCCAGTTAATACTCGGCTTTTTCTGCTTGGCAAAGGAATCTTGTGTATCCTCGTGGGTTTCCTGTTTTTTTACATGAACTACTCAAATGTTCACAGCGGAACTAATTGTTTCGATAAAACAAAAGGAATGCTATATATTATTCGTTATGGATTTCCATTTGAAGGTCGTACTGTTCTTCACATTCGGCTAAAAGATATTATGTGCCTCATACTAAAGAGTGATCTAATATTTGGTGATGTCCTTTATATTCAAACCAGAGAACAGGGGATCTTACCCATTACTCCTTCTAATAACGGGCGCACATACACCCTTATGGAACATGGTGCTGAATTGTCCAGATTCTTAAATATACCACTCCAAGTCCTTGAAGAGGTTTACTTCCAGGAGGAAGAGGAAGAATAATTCAACCAAATTACGAATAAAAAAGGGAGTTTAGCCTATAATATATCAATTGATATAGGCTAAACTGCTCTATTACTTGTATTTACTTGTAATAGAACTTATGCTTGATAGAAATATTATTCTAGATAGAATATATAGAGTTAAAAATGAGATGAAACTGAGGACGAAAAATGGCAAAAAAGAAAGCATTCATTCCCCTTCTATGTCTTACATCTATAGTCTTTTTGCCCTGGTGCATCTCTTTTACATTTAAGAAAAGTCTGGAATCTTGGATTACTAATTGGTGGAATACGAAAGAATCCGAAATTTTCTTGAATACTATTCAAGAAAAAAGTATTTTAAAGAAATTCCTAGAGTTCGAGGAACTGTTCCTCTTGGATGAAATGCTAAAGGAATACCCGGAAACACATTTACAAAACCTTCGTATCGAAATCTACAAAGAGACCATCCAATTGATTCAGACGAACAACCAAGATCATATCCATACGATTTTGCATTTCTTTACAAATATAATATGTTTCCTTATTCTAAGTGTTTATTCTATTAGGGGTAATCAAGAACTCATTATTCTTAACTCTTGGGTTCAAGAATTTCTATATAACTTAAGTGACACAATAAAAGCTTTTTCTATTCTTTTCTTAATTGATTTATCTGTAGGATACCATTCGACTGGTCTTTGGGAACTAATGATTTGGTCTGTCTATAAAGATTTTGGATTTACTCCGAATGATCATATTATATCTTTTCTTGTTTCTATTTTGCCAGCCATTTTAGATACGATTTTAAAATACTGGATTTTCCGTTATTTAAATCGTGTATCTCCGTCGCTTTTATTGATTTATGATTCAATTCCATTCCGTGAATGACTGAAAAAACGACCTACTGATCCAATTCTAAAATTGGTTTTTTTTATATAAAAGCTAAACATTCCAAATTTCACTTATTCGTTTTCGTTTTACTCGTATTCTTCCTATATTATAGGCAAATAATTGGAGTAAATAGCAGAATCATGGATAGGGAACTGGCACAGTTCCCTACCTAATTTTATTGTAGAAATTTTCAAGATCAAGGATTGGACCATGCAAACTAGAAATGCTTTTTCTTGGATAAAGAAAGAGATTACCCGATCTATTTCCGTATTGCTCATGATCCATATAATAACTCGAGCACCCATTTCAAATGCATATCCCATTTTTGCCCAACAAGGTTATGAAAATCCTCGAGAAGCTACCGGCCGGATTGTATGTGCTAATTGCCATTTAGCTAATAAGCCCGTAGATATTGAGGTTCCACAAGCGGTACTTCCCGATACTGTATTTGAAGCAGTTGTTCGAATTCCTTATGATATGCAAGTGAAACAAGTTCTTGCTAATGGTAAAAAGGGGGCTTTGAATGTAGGAGCTATTCTTATTTTACCAGAGGGTTTTGAATTGGCCCCTCCTCATCGTCTTTCGCCCGAAATTAAAGAAAAGATAGGTAATTTGTCTTTTCAAAGCTATCGTCCCACAAAAAAAAATATTCTTGTGATAGGCCCCGTTTCTGGGAAAAAATATAGTGAAATTACCTTTCCTATTCTTTCGCCGGATCCTGCTACTAAGAGAGATGTTTACTTCTTAAAATATCCTCTATACGTAGGCGGGAACAGGGGAAGGGGTCAGATTTATCCCGACGGAAGCAAAAGTAATAATAATGTTTATAATGCTACAGCAACAGGTGTAGTAAACAAAATAATACGAAAAGAAAAAGGTGGATACGAAATAACGATAGTAGATGCATCAGATGGACGTGAAGTGATTGATATTCTACCGCCAGGACCAGAACTTCTTGTTTCAGAGGGTGAATCCATCAAACTTGATCAACCATTAACGAGTAATCCTAATGTGGGTGGATTTGGTCAGGGGGATGCAGAAATAGTGCTTCAAGATCCATTACGTGTCCAAGGTCTCTTGCTCTTCTTGGCATCTATTATTTTGGCACAAATCTTTTTGGTTCTTAAAAAGAAACAATTTGAGAAGGTTCAATTGTTCGAAATGAATTTTTAGGAATTTGAATTAATCCACATATTAAGCTGGTAAAAAGAACTCCATTTTTGTTGATAAATTCTGTAAAGACCATTGGTTCTTTCTAGTTTTTGTATACTATATTTAGAAAATTCCTTGTACCGTAGAATTAGTCAGTCATGGTATGGATATTGTGAAGAAGACTATTTGGTTCTTGGTTTTTTTTTTTTCAACTGCACAATTAATTCGAACCATATGATTATGTTGCTGTTTTCGGATTTTAATGTTCTAGAAATCTTCTAATTTCTATTGTAATAGAATTACCTCAAAAAATAGGTAGGTACAGAATCTTAAGTAAAGTAGAAATAGAAAAAGGGAAAACAGGATTCTAGGATGGATAATTTGTCTTTTCCTAGAGTCCTATTCCTTATTGTTTATGTCGAAATAGATAGATAGTAAAGGAATGGACAAACAAAAAAGAGCGGGAATTGAATTCACCAAATACAACTTTCGTAATTAACTTAAAAAAAAAAAAAAAGAATAGAATCATGAGTCTATATTAGAAATATATTTCTATTCCATTTCCATTCTAAGAAAAACAAAACTCTTTCTTTGGGGTAATCTATAGTAAAAGTAAAAGAATTGAATAGGCTGTTTTCCAATTGTTTTAGAGAACGAATCGAGATACAATAAGGATTAGATCCAATGGAACGAACAGATGCAAATAAGAGTATGTAAAGGAATCTATCTTGATTCATTCTTTTTTACTTAATGAAATGGGGGAAAAGAAAACATAGTTCCTACCTATTAGTAGGATTCATTACCTTACTACTTCTAAGTATATTTTTTATTTATGCTTCCAATTTTTCAATTCTACTCCAAATCGGATAAGAACTTGCTAGATGTTCTAATTAGATGTTTCGTCAATGGTGTTAGGACGGAATGGAATCCTTTTTTGACTCTGTACCAGCGATTCCACTATTATTGGAAGATATTTTCCAATTTTTAGTGAAAAAGAAAAACAAAAAGAATACAAGAAAAATAAGTAAACAATAAAACAAAGAATTAATAAAAGAATTTATTCATATTGATATAGATAGGAGACATAATTGACATGGATATAGTAAGTCTTGCTTGGGCTGCTTTAATGGTAGTTTTTACATTTTCCCTTTCCCTTGTAGTATGGGGAAGAAGTGGACTCTAAAGGTAATACTAATTGAGTTAAGGGATCAAACTGTCTCAATTGTTTTATAGCTGGGTTCTTCCAGTTTTGAACTATTTTAGTTATTTAATTAATACTAATTAATGAAATGCAATTCTATCTGGATTTAGAAATTCTCTTGTATTCCTTCCAGTGGTTTAATATATTCCATGTATATATATAATATTGAAAAAAACTCTTTGAACAAATATTTCAATTGTTGCCATCTTGATATCCCGGGAATCCAGATAATTGGAAACGGATTACTATTCCAAACCCAATTATTTTGAAGATTTCTATTCAATTTAATCCATTTCAATTTTCGAATACTAAAAAGATTCTTTATTTTTATTTATTAGTTACCGGGATTCTGATAAAGAATCTTAAATCTAAAAATGAAAATAAGAAGAATAAAAATGGCGTTGCTTTTGAATTATTTCCGATTGATTGGAACCAATACAAATAGAATAGATTTAGATGAAATAAAGAAAAATGTGGGCGCCATGGAATTGACATTCCATATATATCTATAGATCGATATCCATATATCCATATGAAAAGAAAATGATAGATTGGTTCCTCCATATGAACTCTTTTTTTTGTAGTAAAACATTCTATTTTTATCCTACTCCTACCGTAATAGAGAATATAGTAGAAAGAAATAGATTTGATTTCTTTCTACTATATGGTTAATAGAATTCTGCTGGTTGTAGTCTGATCATTTTATTTAAAACAAAGATTAAAAGAAATAGAAATCCTTTTTTCATTTTTTTCTTCAATCATTGCTAAGAAATAAGAAGTCATGTTGCAGTAAAATTAGTCACTTTGACTTACCGTTTTTACATAAATTATAAGTAAAAAGGCAGTAGGAACTAGAATGAAGAGTGCAGTAGCTATAAATGCGAGAATATTTACTTCCATAATCTCTATGTTTTCTTTCTCTTTAATTTCTAATAAATACTTCGGGATTTAATCCCATAGAAATAAAAAATATTTCGTCACTAAATTCAATGGTATAATATAGATAGGATCTCGATGATATCCAATCGGATCCATATCACGAATAACTATATGTGAGCTATCAAATCAATAATTCATGGTCGAGAATTGAATAGTATAACATCGGAAGATGTTTTATCCATACCAAATAAGAAAATGACTTTCTGATGCAATCAAAAAGTCCTTTTTCGTTCTTTGTCCGAACCTTTCCCTAAAACTAAAAAAGAAAGAAAAAGGGGGATACCCGTTCGAAATGATATTTTTTTTTATTCCCTTTCATACACGAAATCCATTGATATTTTTTGGATTTGTATCCATCGGGACTGACGGGACTCGAACCCGCAGCTTCCGCCTTGACAGGGCGGTGCTCTGACCAATTGAACTACAATCCCAGGGAAAAAGTCGTATAGTATACATATATATTCTTACAATTTAATCCAAACTCTTTGTTTTTCTATTTGAGATTAGAACCCCTGTATAAATAAAGGGGCTTACGTCTATATATATTCCTATTTGGATGGGTCTGCACTTTATCGACACGGATGACTCGCATCGCAATCCGTTCGTTATTGCCAACTTGATTTCAAAATAAATGAATCAAGGAAACAAAAAAGACTCTTTTTTGTTTTTTAACTTGAACCCTTTCCTTAGACTTTAAAGTTACAGATCCCGATAGGAATTTTGCAAAATCCTAATTTGTGGAAAAAATATGTAAGTAATATGGAAAAAAGACATAGGACTCGAGATTCTAATCTTCTGTATCCGAACCCATTGGTGATTTTAAGAGAACACCAAATGGGTTCTATCATTTCATGGTGGATCCGTAAATATTTTCTTTTTGGGCCGAGCTGGATTTGAACCAGCGTAGACATATTGCCAACGAATTTACAGTCCGTCCCCATTAACCGCTCGGGCATCGACCCAGGAAGAATCCAATTTAGTCTTTATTGATAATCCCTGATCCATTTCCTTTCGTAGTACCCTACCCCCAGGGGAAGTCGAATCCCCGTTGCCTCCTTGAAAGAGAGATGTCCTAAACCGCTAGACGATGGGGGCAGCCTTGCCCGACCTCCATTCTACTATGTTCATAGTATGAACAGTTTTTTGAAATTGTCAATAGAATTATTCGATCAGAAGGATCTTCCCATCTTTAAGAATTCCTTACAATTTTTGGATTCATCCTTTCGATTTCGAAATGGTTCATTCCAATCACCAATCTAGAATTCAACAACATACAAAATAAAACGAAGTAATGCGAAAGAAACCAAAATAAACATCGAATCCTTTCTGTGAATAATTGATTTGCTGGAACAGGGGGGCATTAACACCTTATTTCTTTCACTTTCATTCAGTGTTAAGAAGATTGAATTAGGTATATTTCTATTTAACACTAAAGTCGGGAAATAAAAAAACGAGAATGAATCCGGAAATGGGGTAAAAAAAAAAGGATGAAGATCAATAAGAATTGAGTTGAGGGACAGGATAGAATCCATTTATCAAAGATTCAGAAATATTGGAAATAGATGTACTAAACTCATATTCATATTGGCTGATTCTGAATTCGGGAATTGACTCAAACGGCGCCCTTTTAACTCAGCGGTAGAGTAACGCCATGGTAAGGCGTAAGTCATCGGTTCAAATCTGATAAAGGGCTTTTTTTTTGATCATTCCTATTTGAAGGAAGATATACAAATATTCTTGATATTTGTAAGAAGTTTCTGTTTGTAATAAAATAAAAAAAACTAAGGAATAGTGGAATTTCATTATAAAAAATAGAATTTAGAATTTAAACTCTATTAAGTTATTGTTATCATTCGAATAGAGTAAACTCATTCTAGTTAGAAAGGGAAATAGTATTCTTTTCTATATATATATATTTCTTTTTTTAGAATGTGATATTTGCTTCAATTGTAAGATACTCCTATTTTCGATTATTCCAATCGAATAAAGAGAAAGATTCTAAAAAAAGTAAGTGGACCTAACCTATTGAATCAGAACTATATCCACTATTCTGATATTCAAATTGGATAGAAATGAAATTCGAACAGTGTATCTTTTTTTGTTTTTAATACCTTTTTGGTTCTAACTCTGCAAGAATCCGTCGATATTTTGGATAAAATCTTATTGTTCCTAGGAATCAATTGCTACTCCTCTCCTCCAATGGGAGGGCTTATTCTAAGTTCCAACAGA
This sequence comes from Lathyrus tuberosus, assembly GCA_022829125.1. Classification (NCBI taxonomy): domain Eukaryota; kingdom Viridiplantae; phylum Streptophyta; class Magnoliopsida; order Fabales; family Fabaceae; genus Lathyrus; species Lathyrus tuberosus. The sequence goes on from JALAZF010001291.1 coordinate 12,650, forward strand.
CAAGTCATTTGACTTCCAAATATCTTTTTTCCGAATACAAGAAAAGATCCAAATTGATTTCTATTATTTCTTTAAGATATGTCTATAAAAATAGAAGATATGTCTATAAAAAGAATAGAAAAATCCATCCAATCATGACTTCGAGTATCAAACATTTGGTTTTCATATCTATGATGCATACGAGATTTGGAAGGCAATTATTGGACGAAACTTTCACTTAGAATCTATTATTATTAATCCAATTCCCTAGAATATTCAAAAATAGGACAGATTGATAAAAAAATAAATAGAGAAAAATAGTCCAATTTATTACCTCGATCCGCAAGAAAGGGTATACGTCGGAATTAGATTCATCTGAATGACATAAAAATAGAACAAAGAATACAATAAAAGAAATCAATGTAAAATAGAAAGTAAAAATAGGATCCTCTAGTAGTTTTCTAGACATACAAATTCGAATAATATAGAAAACTATTTTTTTTTTATTTCACGAACAAGATTTAAAAAAAAATCTTATTTGATAAAAGCAGAGTAGTATGTCTGGGGATCCGCTGGTAACGAGAGTAATAAAAGCGATCGATCATTTGTTTATGGAATAGTTCTTTTAAAAATGTATTTCTAGGATGATTTATGAGTCATAAGACAATTTTCGAGTTATGACTTAGGGAATTTTGTTAGAATAGAAAGGAATAAGCCAATTAATTAAGTTAATGGATTTGCCCTAGATTAGATATCAATGGACAAAAAAAGAATTTTTCTATTCGAACCCCAGTAGAAAAGAAGGGACAGTCTACGAGAAATCATATTATATATAAAATGAAAAAAGCCTCGAAGGTTCCATCGCTGAAAATGCTAGGAGGTGTTCGGAAATGGTTTGAAGTAGTTGAATAGGAGGATTACTATGACTATAGCTCTTGGTAAATTTACCAAAGATCAAAATGATTTATTTGATATTATGGATGACTGGTTACGGAGGGACCGTTTTGTTTTTGTGGGTTGGTCCGGTCTATTGCTCTTTCCTTGCGCCTATTTTGCCGTCGGGGGTTGGTTCACAGGTACCACCTTTGTAACTTCATGGTATACTCATGGATTGGCAAGTTCCTATTTGGAAGGTTGTAACTTCTTAACTGCAGCAGTCTCTACTCCTGCTAATAGTTTAGCACATTCTTTGTTGTTACTGTGGGGTCCTGAAGCACAGGGAGATTTGACCCGTTGGTGTCAATTAGGTGGTCTGTGGACTTTTGTTGCTCTTCACGGTGCTTTCGGATTAATAGGTTTTATGTTACGTCAATTTGAACTTGCTCGATCTGTTCAATTGCGGCCTTATAATGCAATCGCATTCTCCGGTCCAATTGCTGTTTTTGTTTCTGTATTCCTGATTTATCCACTGGGCCAGTCTGGTTGGTTCTTTGCGCCTAGTTTTGGTGTAGCAGCTATATTTCGATTCATTCTCTTTTTCCAAGGGTTTCATAATTGGACATTAAACCCATTTCATATGATGGGAGTTGCTGGTGTATTGGGCGCTGCCCTACTATGCGCTATTCATGGCGCTACCGTAGAAAATACCTTATTTGAAGATGGTGATGGCGCAAATACATTCCGTGCTTTTAACCCAACCCAAGCAGAAGAAACTTATTCCATGGTTACTGCTAACCGCTTTTGGTCCCAAATCTTTGGGGTTGCTTTTTCCAATAAACGTTGGTTACATTTCTTTATGTTATTTGTACCAGTAACTGGTTTATGGATGAGTGCTCTTGGAGTAGTCGGTCTGGCCCTGAACCTACGTGCCTATGACTTTGTTTCTCAAGAAATCCGCGCAGCGGAAGATCCTGAATTTGAGACTTTCTACACCAAAAATATTCTCTTAAACGAAGGTATTCGTGCGTGGATGGCGGCTCAAGATCAGCCTCATGAAAACCTTATATTCCCTGAGGAGGTTCTACCACGTGGAAACGCTCTTTAATGGAACTTTACCTTTAACTGGTCGTGACCAAGAAACGACTGGTTTTGCTTGGTGGGCCGGGAATGCCCGACTTATCAATTTATCCGGTAAACTACTGGGGGCCCATGTAGCCCATGCCGGATTAATAGTATTCTGGGCCGGAGCAATGAACCTATTTGAAGTTGCTCATTTCGTACCCGAGAAGCCCATGTATGAACAAGGCTTAATTTTACTTCCCCATCTAGCTACTCTAGGATGGGGGGTAGGTCCTGGAGGGGAAGTTATCGACACCTTTCCATACTTTGTGTCTGGAGTACTTCACTTAATTTCCTCTGCAGTATTGGGCTTTGGCGGTATTTATCATGCACTTCTGGGACCTGAGACTCTTGAAGAATCTTTTCCATTCTTTGGTTATGTATGGAAAGATAGAAATAAAATGACTACTATTTTAGGTATTCACTTAATTTTGTTAGGTATAGGGGCTTTTCTTCTAGTATTGAAGGCTTTTTATTTTGGGGGTATATATGATACCTGGGCTCCGGGAGGGGGAGATGTAAGAAAAATTACCAACTTAACCCTTAGTCCAAGCATTATATTTGGTTATTTACTAAAATCGCCTTTTGGGGGAGAAGGTTGGATTGTTAGTGTGGACGATTTGGAAGATATAATTGGGGGGCATGTATGGTTGGGTTCTATTTGTATACTTGGTGGAATCTGGCATATCTTAACCAAGCCCTTTGCATGGGCTCGGCGTGCACTAGTATGGTCTGGGGAAGCTTACTTATCTTATAGTTTAGGTGCTTTAGCCGTTTTTGGTTTTATAGCTTGTTGCTTTGTCTGGTTTAATAATACTGCTTATCCTAGTGAGTTTTATGGTCCCACTGGACCGGAAGCTTCTCAAGCTCAAGCATTTACTTTTCTAGTTAGAGACCAACGTCTTGGAGCTAATGTAGGCTCCGCTCAAGGGCCTACCGGTTTAGGTAAATATCTAATGCGTTCTCCGACCGGAGAAGTCATTTTTGGAGGAGAAACTATGCGTTTTTGGGATCTGCGTGCTCCCTGGTTAGAACCTCTAAGAGGTCCTAATGGTTTGGACTTGAGTAGACTGAAAAAAGATATACAGCCTTGGCGAAGAACGTCGTTCCGCAGAATATATGACTCATGCTCCTTTAGGTTCTTTAAATTCCGTGGGTGGCGTAGCTACAGAGATTAATGCAGTCAATTATGTCTCTCCTAGAAGTTGGTTAGCTACTTCTCATTTTGTTCTAGGCTTCTTCCTATTCGTAGGTCATTTATGGCACGCGGGAAGAGCTCGCGCAGCTGCCGCAGGATTTGAAAAAGGAATTGATAGAGATTTGGAGCCTGTTCTTTCCATGACTCCTCTTAATTGAGACATGAAATCCAATGCTTGACGTAAGAATCACTTTGATTTTAGTATACATATTGAGTTGAGTCGAGGAGATCATATTGAAAAAAGATTTTCTTTTTCAATTCATTTATATCTAATCTTTTTTCGGGCTCGGCTATATCACTACTTAGCCGAGCCCGAAAAAACCGAGCCAACCTAAATCAAGAAAATAAAAAAATCCATTCGCCAAGAAAAAGGAGAGAGGGGGATTCGAACCCTCGATAGTTCTTTGTTTCGAACTATACCGGTTTTCAAGACCGGAGCTATCAACCACTCAGCCATCTCTCCAAAAGCTAATTTCTATTTTATCTTTATTCCACTCAAGAGAACATGACCATACAAATTAATACCCTTTTCTCTATGATAAAGATATCCTGTGTGAATCTATTGGTCTAGTTCTCTATCCGTATATATTATATATGCATGATCCAGCATGCTCTTTTGTGAAGTAAAAAAAAAACTACCCCTCGATTCATGCCTCAATAAGGAGTGTCATCTAAAATCAATGGATTCATGATAAAACCCTCCATAATGATTTTATTTTTGGAAGGGGTCAAAAGAAAAGAAAGGGGTTGGGGGATCAAATGGTATAGTTCTTTTGTTGGTAAATTAGAGGATTATAAACATGACTATTGCGTTTCAATTAGCTGTTTTTGCATTAATTGTTACTTCATCCATTTTATTAATTAGTGTACCTGTTGTATTTGCTTCTCCTGATGGTTGGTCAAGTAACAAAAATGTTGTCTTTTCCGGTACATCCTTATGGATTGGATTAGTATTTCTAGTGGGTATTCTTAATTCTCTCATCTCTTGAAACTATTCATTCTAGATCAAAAAACGAAATGACCCCTCCCCCCGAATTCTTTCGGGTTGTGAGGCACATGAAAATGGAATATATAAGACCCCACCAATAAAGAAAACGAAAACATTAATAATGGGAATTATTAATGGGAGGGGTCAAACTTCTTCTATTGGAAAAAGCTTATATCTTATACTATATATGATATATAGTAAAACGAAAAACTTGAAGATGAAAATATTCGTATTATTTTCTGAATTTCATATTCTTTTCGGAATAGAAAATAAAATAGATATATATATATATATATATAGATCATAGATAAATATCTATAATCTGCACAATTTTACATCAAAGTAACATGCTCGTGCCCGACAACTTCATCATTTTTTTTTATGCCAGTAGGTGTTCCAAAGGTACCCTTTCAAATTCCTGGAGAGGATGAAGCTACTTGGGTTGACTTATACCATCAACTTTTTTACGAGAGACTCCTTTTTTTAGGTCAAGAGATTGAGAGTGAAATAGCAAATCAAGTTACTGATATGATGATATATCTCAGTTTAGATATAAATAAATACATAGAGAAAAGAGAAATAAATAGAAGAGAAAATACAATCGATAAAAAAAATACATCAATTTTTTTTAATTTTTTTAATATGGGGGGTATATGAATCAAAGGAAGAAAAATGACTTAGACATTTGGATTTTTGAATTGAGAGACATTTTTAGAGAGAGCAAGAATTCTTCCTATTTCTCAGATTCCTGGACACAATTCCATTCAGCCATATCTGTCATTCACATTTTTTTCCATCAAGAGAGTTTTATCAAACTCTTAGACTCCAGAATTTGGAGTATCCTAGTTTCACGCGGTTTAACAAGATATTTCACGATCAAGAATTTTGTCTTATTTCTACTAGCGATCCTTATATATCGTATTAACAATCGAAGGATGATCGAAAAAAAAAATATTTATTTGACAGGGCTTCTTCCTATACAAATAAATTCCATTGGATCCGGGAATGATCCAATGGAAGACTCAAAAGATTCGTTCAATATCAATAGGTTGGTCATGACTAGGTTGATTGTTCCGCTCCTGTCTGGTCCAAAAGAAAAAAATATCTCTGAGAGAGATAATTGTTCTTTTTTCGCCGACAGATGGTCAGAACTTCATCTGGATTTGAATCCTACTGAGAAGTCCGCTCAAGATCTGAAATTATTTAAAAAAGAAGAAGATGTTTCTTTTGTTCTTTCGAGGCAATCGGAAAATAAAGAAATAGCCAATATAGTTAAGATAATCATGTATTTACAAAATAATGTCTCAATTCATCCTATTTCATCCGATAGAGGATGTGATAGGGTTGCAAAGGATAAACTTTTGACAGTTCAAAATCATATTTCATTCTTGAACAAAAATCTAGTTTTTAGTTTATTTGATCTATTCCATGACCGGAATAGGGGGGGGGTACTTGTTACAGCGCGATTTTCAATCAGAAGAGAGATTTCAAGAAATGGCAAATCTATTCAATCTCTCAATAACTAAGCCGGATCTGGTGTATCGTAATGGATTCTCTTTTTCTATTGATTTGTCGAAAATGGATGATAAACAATTAGTAAATCAAGTATTCAACTCCAGGGATGAATCAAAAAAGAAATCTTTATTGGTTCTGCCTCGGCTTTTTTACGACGCGAATGAATCTTTTTATCCAAAGATCATAAAAAAATGGGTCCAGACCTCTTGTGGGAATTCTTTTCAAGGTAATCGATTCAATCGCAACTTAGAATATGTAATTCAAAGGGATGAAAATGATATTCTGAATCATATACCTCTAAGGAAACACATGATCAATCAACGTTTCTCAAATTGGAAAAAGAGTCAGAAGAAATGCTTTGATCCTCTTCTTTTTATTTATCGAACCAAGAGATCCGTGAATAAGGATCCAAATACAGATAAATACAAATGGTCCAAGGGGAGCAAGAATTTCCAGGAACATTTGGACCATTTCATTTCTGAGGAGAATAGCCGTTTTCAAGTAGTGTTCGATCGATTACATATGAATTCATATTCGATTGATTGGTCTGAGGTTATCGACAAAAAAGATTTTTCTAAATCACTTTGTTTGTTTTTGTCCAAGCTTCTTCCCTTTTTCTCGAACTCAGTTCCCTTTTTCTCTAACTCAGTTCCTTTTTTCTTGGTGAGTTTCGGGAGTATGCCCGTTCATAGGTCCCAGATCCATATGGATGAATTGAAACGTATGAATGATGCACTCGGGAATCAGTTGTTAGAATCAATGGGTCTGCAAACGGTTCATTTGAAAAAAAAGAAAGCCCTATTATTGGATGACTATTATACTTCTCAAAAATCGAAATTATGGATCAATGAGATAGCAAATCAAGACAATTGGCTGAATCCTGTGAAATGTTTTCATAGAAGTTCATTGATTTCCTCTTTTTATAAAGTAAATCGACTTCGATTCTTGAATAATCCAAATAACTTCTCTTTCGATTGTAAGAAAAGATTCTCTTTTTATGGGGAAAGGTCCTGTAATTATGATTTTTTGTATGAACAATTCCTCAATGTCTTGTTCAGTCGAAAGAAAGTATTTTCTTTTGGCGGCGGCAAAAAAAAACATGTTTTTTTGGACAGAGATACTATTTCACCAAGCGAGTTAGAGGTCTCTAACATATTGGTAGCAAATAATTTTTCGCAAAGTGGTGATGACGGATATGACTTGTACAAATCTTTCCATTTTCCAACTCGCGTTCCTAGAGCTATTTACTCGATCGCGGACATTTCTGGAACACCTCTAACAGAGGAAGAAATAGTGAATTTTGAAAGAACTTATTGTAATCGTCTTTCCGCTATTAATCTGTCTGATCCAAAATGGAAAAAGTTGCATAAGTATTTGGATTTCGATTCAAACATAGATTTGCTTGACACTGATTTGCGTGACACTCTATATACTCTATATTCTGAGAAATTTTTACCATCCGAAAAGAGGAAAAAAAAACCTCTAAAAAAATTCCTTAAAAAAGGGCGGATGTATAGAAACTTTCCAAGAAAGAGTAGTTTTTCAACCGTTCTCTCCAAATTGAAGCCATTATACCCGTATATAATACCGTCGCTCCTTACCACGACAGGGCAAAAAAATCTACTTTTACTATTTATACAGACTTTTTCAGACCTATTTGTGATACTAAAGAAGAGTCCTAAATGGAAAAAAATGTTATCTATTTTGCCTAATCTTATCCATGGAGCCAAGGCAATTCTTCGGAAAAAACTGGGTCTGGAACAACGGAATCGTATAAGTGAGATTTGGAGTAAGTGTTTACATGAGTGTCTTGTAGAGGTGTACGAAAAAGATCTTCTTCACACAAATAATGAGTCACCATTCATATCGACACATCTGAGATCACTAAATATTGAGGAGTTCCTGTTTTCAATCCTTTTACTTCTTCTTATTACTGGATATTTAGTTCATACACATCTTTCCTTTGTTTCTCGATTCTCTAATGAGTTACAGACAGAGTTCGAACAGGTCAAATCGTTGATGATTCCATCCTACATCATTGAATTGCAAAAACTTCTGGATAGGTATCTTACATCAGAACAAAATTATTTCTGGTTACAGTATATTTTTCGAATGGCTCTAAAACAATTCGAAAATTTTCGAGAAGAAAGACGAGGTTCGCCTTCTGGCAGCAACATACCAAGGGGTGAAGGTTTGAATCGCATGAATTTCATAAGGATTATACCAAATCCCATCAATCGAATCGCGTTTTTGAAAAATACGAGACATTTAAGTCATACAAGTAAAAAAATCTATTCATTGATAAAAAAAAGAAAAAACATGAATAGTGATTGGATTGATGATAAAATAGAATCCTGGATCGCGAATAGTGATTTAATTGCTGATAAAGAAAGAGAATTCTTGCTTAACTACTCGACCTTAACGACAGAAAAAAGGATGGATCAAATTTTAGTGAGTCTTACTAATAGTGATGAGTTATCAAAGAATAACTCTGGTTATCAAATGATTGAACAACCGGGAATAATTTACTTACGATATTTAATTGACATTCATAAAAAGGATCTAATGAATTATGAGTTCAATACATCCTGCTTAGCAGAAAGACGGGTATTCCTCGCTCATTATCAGACAATCACTTATTCAGAAATCCCATGTCGGGCTAGTTGTTTGGATTTCCCATCTCCTGGGAAACCCTTTTCGCTACGCTTAGCCCTATCCCCTTCTAGGGGTATTTTAGTGATAGGTTCTATAACAACTGGACAATCCTATTTGCTCAAATCTTTAGCGACAACCTCCTATGTTCCTTTCATTACAGTATTTGTAAACAAGTTCCTGGAGAACTTTCCTAAGGGTTTTGATACGGGTTATGATGAGGACGATCTTTTTGATCAAAGAGAGGGTACCATTTACAGTCTTTTACCGGATTACGAGGGTAGTTGCTATAATCCAGAGATTTATGAAAGGGATCATAGCGACGATTTCGAGCGTAAGCTTGATAGCCGATTGAAGTTTCTAAGTATGGAGGATCCGGTATCTAGCGATATCATACCGGAAAAGGAACTAGACCGGTTTTATCTCACAATTCAATTCGAATTAGTAAAAGCAATGTCTCCTTGCATAATTTGGATTCCAAACATTCATGATTTCGATAGGAAGGAGTCAGATGACTTATCGCTGGGTATATTAGTGAACTCTCTTTCCAGAGATTCTGAAAACGGTGCTACTAGCAATAATCTTGTTATTGCTTCTACTCATATTCCACAAAAAGTAGACCCTGGTTTAATAGGGCCGAATAAATTAAATACATGCATTAAGATCCGAAGGCTTCTTATTCCACAACAAAGAAAGCACTTTTTTACTCTTTCATATACTAGGGGATTTCACTTGGAAAAGCAAATATTCAATACTAATCGATTGGGGTCTATAACTCTAGGTTCTAATGTACCTGATCTTGTAGCACTTACTAATGAGGCGCTATCGATTAGTATTATACAAAAGAAATCTATTCTAGACACTAATATAATTCGATCTGCTCTTCATAGACAAACTTGGGATTTTAGATCTCATATAAGAGAGATTCAGGATCATGGGATCCTTGTTTATCAGATAGGGAGGGCTCTTTCACAAAATCTACTTCTCAGTAATTGCTCTATAGATCCTATATCTATCTATATGAAGAAGACATCATGTCAGGAGGGGGATCCTTATTTGTACAAATGGTACGTCGAACTTGGAAGAAGCATGAAGAAATTAACTATACTTCTTTATCTTTTGAGTTGTTCTGCCGGATCGGTCGCTCAAGACGTTTTCTCTCTACCTGGACCTAATGAAAACAATGATGGGATCACTTCTTATAGACTCCTTGAGAATGATTCTGATCTAGTTCATGGGCTATTAGAAATAGAGGGTGCTCTGCTGGGACCCTCCGAGACAGGAAGTCGGTTTGATAATGATGGAGTGCTGTTGCTTCTTCGGTCCGAACCAAGAAATCCCTTAAAGATGATTCAAAATGGGTCTTCTTCTATCGTTGATCATAGATTTCTCTATGAAAAATATGAATCGGGGTTCGAAGAAGGGGAAGGAGTCGCAGTCTACGACCCGAAACCGCTAGAGGGAGAGCTAGCGGAGGATTTATTCAATCCCATACTTTGGGCTCCTAGACTGTGGCGCCCT
>JALAZF010001292.1:0-29052 GCA_022829125.1 Lathyrus tuberosus
AATTTGAAATAATTTTTTTTAAAAAAATGATTTATAATAAGGTTAATACCTATTTTTCCCCTGCCATATAGACGGTTTTTGAAAAAACCCACTGCGAAAAAAAAAATGCTGACGTGGCAGATAATTTTTATTTTTTTTTAATTATTTTTCCTATGTGGTTGACGAGGTGGTTTTTATTTTATTTTTATTTCCACGTAGGCATTTCCTTTTATATGTATTGTTTGGTTTATTTTTGAAAATATGTAAACATTCAAAAAATGCTAGAGGTGAGAATTGAACCCACCCCCTTTCTTTCATGTCTTCAATTTCTTACCACTAGGCTAGACTACTCATTTGTAATATTGTTTCCATTAATTAATGTTAATACATAGTTTTTATTTTTACCTTTAATTGATTTTAATTGATATTAATATATTATAACTAAATAATATATTTATTTTTAATTTTTTTATTAAACTAATTTTATTAATATATTGAATGTGAATACATATTTAATTTTTTATTAAACTAGTTTTTAATATATTAATATATTATAACTAATTTTTTATTAAACTAAACTATTTAGCTACAGTATTATTTAAACTATATAAACTATTATTTATAAATGATATATAAATGATATTAATATATTAAACTATATAAACTATTTAATCTAAACTATTATTTATAAGCTACAGTAATTATTGCAATGATATTTTGTTTATAAATAATACTGTAACTTATAGTTTATAGATGATACTTTATAAATGATACTTTTTAAATGATACTTTTTATAAATAATACTGTAACTATTATTTGTAACTATACTTTTTATAAATAATAATGTAACTTTTTAGATGATACTTTTTTATAAATAATACCGTAACTATTATTTGTTTATAAATGATATTTTTAGCTCTTATTAAATAATAGTTTATAAATAATAGTATATTTAGATTGTATATTAAATATATAGTTTATATAGTTTAAATAATATTGTAACTAAATAGTTTAATTTATTTAGTTTATATATTTATATAATTAAAAACGAAATTAAAGATAAAAATTGTTAGCATTTTAATAAATTAAAATTACTATAGCATATTTAACATTAAAAGAAATTAAAACTAAATATATTATTTCGTTATAATATATTAATATCAATTAAAATCAATTAAAGGTAACAAATAAAAAATATGTATTAACATTAATTAATGGAAACAATATTACAACATGGGCAGTCTAGCCTAGTGGTAAGAAATTGAAGGCATGAAAGAAAGGGGGTGGGTTCAATTATCCCTTCTAGCATTTTTTGAATGTTTACATATTTTCAAAAATAAACCAAACAATACATATAAAAGGAAATGTCTACGTGAAAATAAAAATAAATCAAAAAAAAAAAAAAACCACCTCGTCATCCACATAGGAACAATAATTAAAAAATAAATAAAAATTATCTGTCACGTCAGCATTTTTGATAACTGGATGTGATGAAAGTCAAAATTGAGAGAATCTTTAATTCAAATATTAAGGAAATTTTTACAACTTTTTTTTCACATGGGGGGTTTTTCAAAAACCGCCTATATGGCAGAGAAAAAATAAGTATTAACCCTTTATAACATGAGATATAGAAGAGAGTATCAAATAAGCTATTTTAGTATAAACTCAAAAATTAGTTTATTGTGTTCGCAAAGTAGAGTCATAGCTTGCCAACAAAATGGCTGAAATGTTAGGTTTTAAAAACCTGAAATGTTAATTGTGCCACGCACGAATCCTCGACAACACCGTATGCATATTGGACCAGTGGGAATAATAATGACACGTATGAATTTATTGTTTAAGTTATGAACACGACTCATAACTGTTTTACTTATTTAATTGTTTATTCATATTTAATTATTTTATTATATTTAATTAATTTGGGTGGTGGTTACTTCCCAAAGTATGTGTCTGAAATTTCAAAGTATTTTTTTTGTATTTTAAGTGGTTCCTTCCTCGTGAATGCTTTTTGACTTGGCTAAGTTGACTTCATTTTCACTATTCCTCCTTACATTTTCTTCCCTTTTTCCTCGCAGATCTCACAATATATATCAACTATTTACACGTTAGTGAAAAGCACATTCAAAATTTGTTCACTAGCTTTTGGCTTTTTCTTTCAACTAGAATGGATAATCACAAGCAAAAGAGTATCAATTTTGAAACATTCGTTTGGAGAATCGAGAACTTTTCGAAACAAAACACCAAGAATCTTCGATCCAAGTCTTTCCGAATAGGAGGTTATAAATGGTACGTGCAAATTAATTTGACAAGCTTAAATATTTTGGATTGTAGATTATTTCTAGATTTTAGTGTTTGATTTAGTGAAACACTCATGTCATATAGGAGGATTTTGTTGCATCCTTTAAGGAAAAATGTGGAGCATTTTTCATTATATTTGATGGTTGCGGATTCTTTACCAGCTTATGGATGGAGCAGAAAAGCGCATTTCAAATTGGTTCTTGTTAATCAAATAGATGACAACAAGTCGGTTGTAAAAGGTACACAATGTCATTCTTCATTTTTAGTGTTTTGTTCTTAATATATGGTTTATTTAGAGGCAAGTAACATGTTTTACATCAAACATGCATCATATTCACATGAATTTGTAATATGTTTTTTTTCTAGAAAAAGAACTTGAGTTTGATTTCTGAAATCATGCATTTTCAGAGGACTCATCAGAAGTTCAACGGTGGATATCGTAGTTGGGGTTCATTCTTTGTGAATCTAAGTGATTTCCATGACACAAAACAAGGCTATCTTGTGAACAATACATGCATCATTGAAGCTCATATCAATGTTCAAGCTTCATCAAATAGAGAATCCTCAAAACAAGAAGATGTCGCGGAAACATCAGACGAAAGTAGTACAAAAGGATCATTAGATTCCAATGAAACAGAAACATCAGATTTGACACTAAGAGACCTCTTAGATTTGGAGAGTTTAAGAGATGAAGAAGCAATTTATGTTCCATTGTTAGAGGAAGCATGTGTTTGGCATCCTTCTTTGATAAGAAGCCAGAGTAAAAGAACTCCAAGATTCAAATCATGGGCGTTCTCATCTTTAGGTCAAGTTTTGCATATATTAAAGACAAGTAAAGTGAAGGATATGAATGAAGAAGTGAGCAACAACCTTAGAGGTTTATGGGAGGAACTTGTTATGGCCTCTGGATTTAACCTAGATTGGTTGGAACCTTATGTGGAATCTGCATTGAGTATGACAAAACATTTGGAGAGGACATTGAAAGTGAATGAATTGAAGGGATGTATTGTGGATTTAGAGACTAAAATGAAGAAACTTAGAGGAGAATTGGCTGAGGCAGAAGTTGAGTTTGAGGAAACAAAGAAAGTCTTGAATGAGTTAAGTAAAGGCTACATAGAGATTGATTTGAATGCTGATTTATCTTACAATGTTTTTTAGTATATGTTTAAATAATTGAATTATACTTGTAAATGTTGTCCTTTCTAATAGTGTGTTAGGTGTTAAACAAAGCCAATATTTTAAAATTGTTGTATTAAGGGATGAGATTCTCTTATGAATTTTCTTTTGAGGGTGACTAATGGAAAATTGGACCATTCAATTCCTCCTCAATGATTTTGACTGCATACAATATAGATCAATAATTGGCTAAGATTCTTTTGGACATTTTAGTATGCGACAACATTTCCTTCAGGCATAGGACAAAATTTATATTTTTTATGGGTGTATAGTGTGTACGAGATATATCAAAAGAGAGGGGCTTTTTTTTATGATGAGAGGATTGTATTGAGACAATTAGATACTATAATGACGGATCAAGATATATATATATATATATATATATATATATATATATATATATATATATATGACCATTTGATTTTATATTTTTCTTGACATTAGAATTCGTTTTTTGGCCGACTAAAAATCTAATACGTGAAAATTCGTATTTAATTTTGATTTTTATAAAATGAATCTCTCGTGAAGGAAAATTTACAATTCAAATATATCTGCACTCTCACATCATCTTTCATTCTCTTACTGAGGCATTAGAATGCTAACCTTATAGGTCATACTCTCTATCTGTCGCATTGGAAGTTTGCTTAAGAGTACCAAGAATCTATTTCACCATTGGTCGAACAACTATGATTCCACAACTGAACAATGGCGCTGTCTGTGGGGATCGACGTCGGATCCCTACGAATTTCCACAATCAGATCCATTTAATTCAAGTCGCAATCGTTATAGCAATTACGGTAATATAAAGAAAGCAACCCTCGATCTTGTTTCTGATAACACCTTGTATCCTTCCAATTATGGATCATCCACGATCTTTGTTGTTGATTCGATCGGTGGGAAGAAATTCCTCAAATCAACGATTTAGATCGAGAAGTGAGTGAAAAATATGATGATTTTAGGGTCTCGAGACCACAGAAGGTGGATGGAATCTCTAGCACTAAATGTGCTTTTCCTCGCAGTCCCTTAAGAAAACATCTACAAAGGCATCCTTGGAAGATCCTTCATAGCAGGAATAGGCATTGTACCCTCTACAGTCCATCTGAAGATGAAATACCGTATTAATTTGGGTAAACCACTCCTCGTTAAATCAGTCATGTGTGAAGCTCACTTATATATGAGGCAATAACGAAAAACTCCATGTCATCCGATGTTGCCTCGGGTGAAGTGATCAACGTCGTCGAACTTGACGTGAGGGAGGATCAAATCCTGCAAGACGATGATCTTAGCATGCCAAACGAAGCCAATATCAAGATCCTAAGGCTGATTCCAAATGAGGATTTTGAAGTCGTCCATCTCAATGATAACATGGGGCGGTCAGTTCGAGTAGGTGTTGATCAGCCAGCCGAGTTAAATAAAGCACTTGTGAAGTATCTTAAGGTTAATGCCGACCTTTTCGTGATTTCTGTAACACCCTTATTTTTCTTATATAGTGTTATGTCTTATTTATTTACATTTAAAAAATCATAGTAATATAGTTTCATTGTAGGCATGGCAACAGGGCAGGGCAGGGGCGGGTTTAGATAGCTCCGCACCAGCACACGCACCCGCCCCCAAACCCAATCGGAGGTGAAAATTTATCACACAGATCCGCCCCTGATGAAAATGGGTTTGCCCGCACCCGCACCCACCCGCAAAAAACATGATTTCTTTTAAATAGTAATAAAAATTATTAATTTTATTAAAAACTTGACCATTTTAATAATAAACTTGTTTCTAAAGATAAGGGTTTGAGTGAATGGTGAGAAATGACTAATGGGAATTTTTAATTACTTCTCCAAAAGTGAATAAATGTGCAATAAAATAATTTAAATATGGGTATTAAAGTAAATACCATAAGACCGGGCGGGGCGGGGTGGGTGAGGGGCAGGTAGTAGCATCCTCCGTACCTGCACCCGCATTTACAAACTAGGTTTTCCCCGCACCCGCACCCGCATTTACAAACCGGGTTTTCCCGCACCCAATCAAATCGGGTTTCCCCCCGTTAATTTCAGGGCAGACCCCGGCGGTCCCGGGTTTTCTTGCCATGCCTATTTCATTGAGATCTTATCAAGCTAATTCAAATTGATTTATAAGTTAAAGTATTTTCTTAATGGAATGCAAGCAAATATCAACATATATTATACATTAGATTACAACATGCATAAGTGTCAATTATTCTACCCATAGGCTTACATATTCTACAAACATTAGACATAGATAAATATTTAGCTTATTTAGATCTAACATAGTCATATTTAATATTCACATATTACATCCTCTGAGTCAACATTACTAAAAGGAATAATCTAGGAACATAGACCCATCTAGTATACTAGCTATCACAAAAACGGCTCTCAAAGTTTCCATCACTATGAGTCAACTATCAACATACTGCTAGTAGCCATTTGGGAGCTCTCTATTGGTACCATCATCTTTGAAGTATTTGGATGGATCCTCCTCTGATGCAACATTTTCATTCCCTTCAAACCCATTCTCGCCTATACTTGTGTTATCATGATGAGGAACGTGAGGACCATGAACTCTAATGCGAGGAGAATGACGGTTGTGAGACCTAGGTCCTCTAGGTTGGAAGAGGTATAACTCTCTCTAACATTATCTATACTGAGTGCTCTTATCATTCTTTCCATAGGTAGTACCAATTTTAAAGTGATATGATGTACAATTAAAGAAACAATTAATCCTTTTATTCATTGTGTTGTTCTTACGAGTTTTATGAACTTTAAAGTTTGGGTTGTCTTGTCTACCTCCTAAATTGAATCCTCGTGTTCTTCCAAACACTTAATTTTCTAAGTACCCGAATGGTCCAACGGCCTCCCCGACATCATCTCTAATATAAGGGGTGAAATACTCATACACAAGTTTACATCATGATGATGTCACAAGGTTAAACTTAATATTATACAATTACATACCATATTTTGTTAGATAGAATATCATATCTCAAATTATCTAATTTTACATGTAGTAACTAATAGAAATAAAGTAGTCACGTAGAATCATTTAATCACAAAGGCATTTACCATTCAAGAATACAAAATAATATTGTCAATATTCATAAGACAAAAGTTACTTATGAAAAAACTAATAATCCTTAATTTTTATCAACTATCAGTAGAGTAATTATTCAAATTTTCTTAATAATATATTTTATTTAATCCTACTCCATGGAGACATATATTTTAACATGAGCGTAAGGTTGTTTCAACTGCCATATCAAGATTGTTTGCAATGAGCAGATGTTCAATTTTTACTCCAGTCGTTTTGACCTGAGCACTGCACCTTATTTTAGATAGTCTTATACAATTAGATTTCACCGAGTCAATTAGTATGATTTCCTCTAGTCATAGTGGTTATCATTGACTATTGGTAGTAGTTCAAAATACAAGTAACCCCCATAAGGTCTATAGTCAACCCAACCGAGCATATACCCAATTTTATATATTTTCTTGTATTATAAGAAACAATATGTTTTGTGTAGTTGCATGTCTCTACTATCCGGTTATTTTGTTGCTTGTCTTATCACTTTCATCTTTGTTTTATTTCGATTCGTTGAGTGTCCTTCATTATTGCATTTCTCGTGTTTAGAAATAAAATTTTGGTTAGATTTGTTCTTGATCTAAATGCTCTTTGATCAATAGCATATGATACTGAAATGAAATCACTTTGTGTTTTTGGACAAAATTTGATTCAAGGTAAAATCTCAAAATGCTTTTGAAAATTTGAAATTTTGAGATTTTACAATATTGATTCGAATCATTCAGTTTTACAATGAATTTTTGATCCTAATCAAATTGGACAGTAGCTCACCTTAGCAATTTGATCTTGATCAAATTTTACACTTGATCCTGATCAATTTTTTGGGAACGAATTTTGTCTAATTTGATTCGAATCAATTTCAGTTTTCAAAAATTATGTTTGTTTCTATTTGATTTGATTCGAATCAAACTTTAAACATGATACGAATCAAATTCATTTGCCTAAAAATTCTGTCAGTTCTGGACTATTTGATCTGAATCAAATTTTGTTTTGAATGGTAATATTAATGAAGTGATCATGCATTTTCTGAATTAATCATGTCGCATTCGCTCTGTAACACCCATATATAAAACTCATACATCAAAGCATAAATGTTATATATGAATCCAAGTGTTTGGTAGTGAAACACTATAAGCTCCTAGTTAACACATTATATATATTACATGCCCCAAAATACAACAACTAAAAGTTCTAAAGGCATAATATATATAAGATGTTCAAAAGATAAAAACTAAGAACTAGATCATCAATGATCTCAAAATAAACTCCGCTACGGAAGCTAGCCACCAACAAGCAAGAAAAAGATCACACGACCTTATCCTTACCCTTCTCGGAACCTGAAGCACCTGAAATACATCAACAACGTGGGGTGAGATACATCAAATCTCAGTGAGTTCCCTATCTTATGGATTCTCTCGGATTAACAAGGTTCTAACAATCCTAACTCAAGTCCGGGGAAAAGGGAAAGGACTCTTGAGTTCACACTTTATAATTCTCACACTATATGGAAACATGACATGAGTTCATTAACTCACAACATCACTAATCGATAACCATACCAAGATATCTCATCTTCTTGTCCGCTTCTACGTCTAGAAGGCGACCCGAGTCATAGATCCTTGTAGTTACTTGGCATACGAATTGGATTCGGGATCATCGGCCTGTTAACCGTGAACCGTCACTTCTCATGGCCTGTTATCCATCACAAGTCTCTACCCATAGCATAGGCTCCAATCGTACTACACGTAGGGAATCAAACCTACCAAGTAATTGTGTACCCGTTTCAGAGGAGCTCGAGACCCATGAAACTACACTCAAAATATACCGGTTACGATTACATGATCACAAACAACAATTACGATTGTATTCGACAATCATAAGACTACACCGCCTTAAGGTCTCTCTTGCCTTTTCCACAACCACAAAGGTTAAACCACATGTTCCATACTAGTGTTTCACTTTCAACTAGGCAAATACTCGGCAATGGTGTATCTTCCAACAACACGTGCCCGAGCATCGCCATCTAGAGTTGTCTACAATTTTCTAGCTCTTACTAGATTCTCCTATAGTTCAAGTTTGAGGTTTCCTCACTCTTCCTATCTCATTTCATATTAACATGCATATTCACTTACAATCATGCTAAATAATAGTAGGATAAGCAAGATGTTGCAGTGAAAATCGGATAACAAGCTATTAATTAACTTGCATCATATTTCTTTTACAACCGACTTTGATTTATCCAAAGGAAAGGTTCAAGATCGAAGAAAACCTAAAGGGGGGAGATCTAAGGTTCGGGGGTTGGTTACGTCTAGGGAAGGTATTAACACCCTAAACGTCCGTAGTACTCTACGGAAACCTCTTGTTAAGTTTATGTTAAGTTATGTTTGCTTGCTAAGGTAAATTTGTACTAAGACTAAGGTAAAGACCTAGGTATGTACACTAAGTTTTGCTCGCCAAGACGTCACATCTTGTGCCTACGTATCTGACTAAAGAATCAGAGCAACCGTAGTTCACCTTACTAAGGGGTGAAAGAAAAGAAACATTGACTATGGCCAACGTTCCAAAGGGAAATGAGTCTGAGCTCATTTCAGAGTTCACGATAACTCTCTAAGTCTACGTCATGGGTGGAGAAAGTGAGTTCTCATGATAGTGAGAATCACATAGAGTTCTCGATAACTCTATAAGTCTAAGTAAAGGAAAGTGAGTTCTCGTGATAGAGAATCACATAGAGTTCTCAATAACTCTATCCTATTACTAAACTATGGGGAAAATGGCTCTAGGAGGCCAAGGTGAAACGGGAATGGATTGTGACTTAGGAGTCAAAGTAAAAAAAACTTTCCTTTGGAAGGAGGGTCAAATGAGTCAAGTATGAATATACAGTGAACAATATGAATATGAACAAGTATAATAATCAAGATAAAATGAACGAGATATGAACATGGTAATAATCAAGATATCAAAATCAAGTGATAATAAATCAAAGAATGACAGTAAATACATAGTATCATGCTCAACATGCTAAAATGCTAAAACAATGTCAGGCAAACATATATACAAGCAGACATCAAGAGATAAAAATGCATCAATGTAAATGAGCAAGAGATAGAAAGATCTAACCCAAAATAGAGTGCATGCTGGTGAGCCACTGACAAACCAAGATCGAAACCTCCACTCCAAGAGCATAGGGTAAAGAGTCCTAAATCTAAGTCTTCAGTCCAAAACTCAGAATAGTAACCACAGTCCGGTCAGTAGAGTTTTTTAGGGTTTCGATACTGATTAGTGTGTTTTACAGAATGTATGAACAAATATGAATATGACAATAATAATATGAACAAGAATAATAATCAGGATAATATTTGACACAAAATAAAATCAAGATAATATTAACAGAAAGTAAAGTCAGTGATTAACTTATTGGATCGGTGAATCGGGTCCAATGTAGTGCTAAACCGTCGTAGCACGGTCTATGAGGAAGACCATGCTATAGGAGGATGCACAATTCGATCTTTGTGTTAAGACACGATGGAGAAGTGATATTGAGAATCATTCTCCAAAGAAATCGTGTCACACAAAAAGAAAAGGTGAAGATCTCGTCTTAATCACAAACTTTCGTTAATTATCCGAAGGTAACCTATCACGATCCCAAAGTATAGAAAGAGATCTCGATGATCACTCACTACAGATTTGAAATAATGAAGGTTGATCGCTTCGATAAACAACATTCGTGAATAGAAAGACTTCATCGATCGAAAATGAAAATGAAGATAAAAGAAAAATGCGAAAAGAAGATAAAGTTGGTCTCATCTTAATCGAGGTTTGAATCGATAAATTGATAACCTTGATGTTTGACTTTCATTGACCAACAAACTAAAAAAATAGAATGGCCTCATATTTATCAAGACTTTAGTGATTTTGAATAAATTAACCAAGTCATGATTTTTGTGATATCACCGGCCAAAATTGAAATAAAAAGAATATTGAGATAACAAAAATATTAGAAATCAACATTTTTTTTAAAAGAAAACAACAAAAGAAATGATAAGAAAAACACTTGAAATGGAGATAGAGGGGGTGCATGAATATAAACAAACTTGGGCTCATGAGCCCAACACCTACCAAAAAATCTGCCAAAAAAAGGACATGGGCTTTAAGAGATACTCACAAAACCCTAATCTAAGTTAAATCTAATTTAATAAAAATAATAAAAAATGAAATTAAATTTAAAAAGAAAAGAAAATATAAAAAAGCAGATCAATGTTACTCGGTCAATGAAAGTCTGAACACAAATTGGAACGTCAAAACGAACGAAAACCAAATCACACCCCTTCGATCTCATGGCCTTTTCGCGGCGAACCTCCGTCTCCTTTGATTCTCACGGCGGCTTATTCACGATCGTTGTTGTTGTGGAGTTTAAGTCAATGACTCACTATTCAAAGCTCTGTGGAGACGATCGAAATTGATGGCGGCGATTCTTTGTTGTTGAAACGTTGTATCACGATTGTGCTTTCTCCGTCTCCGATCCTTCTATTTCCTGCGCGGCGACTTCTGTTCTCCGTCTGTTCCTCTCGCGATGACGGAGGCAGAAATTTGGGTTGTTGTTACATTGTTGTTGTGTCACCGTGTGAAAATGGAGAAAGGCGAATGAAGTGGAAAACACGGCTTTGCCGACAGAAAATACCAGTGGTGCATAGATGAATTTTTTTGAATAAAAACAGGCTTTGTTATTTATGTCAAAAATTCTATGAGGTTGTTTTTTCACAGAATGATGAAGAAGTCTCTTTGTGTGGCATTTAGCAGTGAGTTTGGAAGAGGAAGTGGAAGAACATAGGTATGAGCAATGATTGTTTCGAAAGCTTTTTTTCAGTTTATTCTTCTTTTGTTATTATCTCCTCTATTCTGCTTTGATTCGGTGGGTTTGAAAGGTTTGTGAATTTTGGATTTGGGTTTTGAAATTGGGTTCAATGGAGAGGTTGAAATGTTGGAAGAATTTATGGTGGTTTTGGTGGTGATATGTGGATGGTTACTGATGGTGACGTGGTGAGAAGAATGGAGGTTTTCCGGCGAGGGAGTTTTGTATTTGAAGGAAGGGATTTCGAAGTAAAAAACTGAAGGTTGTTTTTCAGTTGAGGAAGATTGTACAGAATTCGTGGTTTGTCGAAGACAGAGAACGATGGTGTTGAAAGTTAAAGAGTTGTGGAGAAAAATAGTCCGTGAGTTTATTTTCTTCCTTCCTTCCTTGTATCTTTTTCCTAATGTCCCTCCTCCTCTCTTTTTAAAACCAATTAAACTTGTTCATGAAGCTTTGTGGTATTGAGCTGTTGTTTTCGCAGCAGAGATTTGACCACAGAATTGTACAGAATTATTTTGATGTTGCAGGATATATTGTGAAGTCCTTGTCTTGGCTGGGTTGCAGAAGCGCAGGTCGTGTGATGTCGTTTTCAGGATGTGGTAGCAGCAAGTGTGGAGGGTGTGTACGGTGAAGCCTGGTTGCAAATGGTTTGGGAAGTTGGTGTAATATGTGTTGAAAAGTCAGACATGGTGTTTGTGAATGGAAATTAAGCCCAAATTAATTAAAATTAAAACTAAAAAAGCTAAATCAAACCAAGTCATATTACTGAAATTAATCTAGTTGAATTAAAGTTAGAAAAAAGTTGAATTAAAATTAACCAAATTACTAAACTAAAACAAACTAGATTAAAAATTAAAATTGAATTAAAAAGATATAAACTAAACTAAATGCAAAATTAAACCAGACTAAAATAGAAATTGAAATTAATATGGATAAATAAAAAATTAAACTAATTGAATTAAATTAAAATATGAACTTAACTAAAGTATAAACTTTATTAAAAATAATTATACTAAAATTAAAATTAAACTAAATTGAGAAGTTGAACTCAACCAAATCTAAATAAATCTTAAAATAAAACAAATTCTAAAATGGAATGATAAAATGACTAAAAGTGCATGATTAATGATCCATGAAATATTTAACTAAGAAAATGCAAAAATGGCTGATCTAAAATGATATGAAAAAGATCAATGGATCTAAGGGTAAAATTTGAGGTACAACAGCTGCCCCTATTTAAATAGCTTTACCGGATGGCACGAGGAATGGAAATCCTCGGGACATCAAGGTGGAAAGGTATTTAAATATAGCAAACCGAAAATTTTTCCCTTAGATGGAATGCAGATGCTAAGGACAGGCAACAGACATGCAGATGCTGACATGTCATGAACTTCTAACATGATAATATAATGTCATGGTAGTGCAAGAAATGCAGACAGCCAAGACATCCAAGGATAAAGCAAACAACCACAGGTGAGCTACACCGGGGAAGGATGAAGGTTAATATCCATGAGAAAAAAACTCACTAGGGATACAGGCTAAACAACCAAAAGAGACTCACTGGGGAGACCTTGAGGAAACACTGGGGATAGAAAAAGAAACCGAGGGAAAACCCTACAGGTCCTTACTGGAGATAGAAGCCAGAGAGGTGTTCTCCACTGGGAAGAGATCCATGGAGGTAGACGACAGGTTCATAGGTGACCGGACGACACTGGGGAAATGAAATACATTCGTACTGGGCATGAAACCAGAAAGAAGACATGATCTCCACTGGGGATCAGTTTAAAATAAAAGGATAGACATCCTACAAAAGAGTTTCTGGGGATTTCTTATACTGAAGAGTTCAAACGGGATCTTCAAGAAAAGCCAGAAAATACAGAGACAAACTCTGCGCATCAGATAAGAGTCTTGGCAAGGTAAATTGTTCCAAGAAGCTTAGCTTAAAGTTTGAAAAATCAAAGGTAAAGGTTCATGTTCGACTCGATTCGAACAAGAACAAAAGGAATAAATAAGGATAAACAACGAGCCCATGATAACTCGAGGTTTAGGTCCACTGTTCGACTCGATTCAAACAGGGAAAGTTTTAAATGACAGACTCACGATAATCTGAAGTTAACAAAGGATAAAAACGAGCTCACGATAACTATAAGTTTAGGTTCAGGTTTGACTCGATTCAAACAAGAACGGTTTTAAACGACAGACTCACGATAATCTGAAGTTAACAAAGGATAAACAACAAGCTCACGATAACTCGAAGTTTAGGTTCAGGTTTGACTCGATTCAAACAATAATGGTTTAAAGAAACAAACTCAAAGATGGTCAATGTTTGACTCGATTCAAACAAAGACTCGGTTCAAGTTCAACTCGATTCGAACAAGAACGGTTTAAAACAAAAGACTCAAAGATGGTCAGTGTTTGACTCAATTCAAACAAAGACTCGGTTCAGGTTTGACTCGATTCGAACAAGAACGGTTTAAAAAAAAGACTCAGTCAATGTTTGACTCGATTCAAACAAAGACTCGGTTCAGGTTCGACTCGATTCGAACAAGAATGGTTTAAACAAAAGACTCAGAGATGGTCAGTGTTTGATTCGATTCAAACAAAGACTCGGTTCAGGTTTGACTCGATTCAAACAAGAACGCTTTAAAACAAAAGACTCAAAGATGGTCAGTGTTTGACTCGATTCAAACAAAGACTCGGTTCAGGTTTGACTCGATTCAAACAAGAACGGTTTAAAACAAAAGACTCAAAGATGGTCAGTGTTTGACTCGATTCAAACAAAGACTCGGTTCAGGTTCGACTTGATTCGAACAAGAACGGTTTAAACAAAAGACTCAGTCAATGTTTGACTCGATTCAAACAAAGACTCGGTTCAGGTTCGACTCGATTCGAACAAGAACGTTTAAAAGTTAATAATGCCAGCAGTTACTGGACTTTTAGGTATCCAAATGAGATGATTAAGTACCATATAAGTCAGTACCAGGGTTGCAGGTTAGACTTCCTGGGGAATGCTGCACCAAGAGTAAAAATCTGACACATGAGGGTGATGACTGGACATAAGCCTAACTTAGACAAAGGTTTTTAGAGATAAGCCGGGGATGTCTTTTACTTTACTGGGGAAATAAAGATTCACATTCTTACTGGACATGAAACCAGAAAGAAGATATGATCTCCCCTTGGGGATCAGTGTGAAACAAAAGGATAAGCATCCAACAACAGATTTCCTGGAATGTTCTTATAATGAAGAGTTCAAACAGGATCTTCAAGAAAAGCCAGTAAAGACAGAGACGAACTCTGGGTACCAGTATGAGCTGGATTTTTGAATTCCTCATCAAACATATTGACGGCAAGGAAACTTCTCAAATAGGGATCACATCAAACGGGTTGATGGAAGATGATTGATTGTAACACCACTGGTAACTGTGGAAGTATGGATAAAACCACAGACGGATAAGCTTCTCAGGAGAGAGATTGCCACTTATCGTTGTAGAGGTAATGATTACAAAACAAGCTTCTCAAGGAGGTTGCCACTTGTTGAGTATAAGTTCCAAGGAGACATTGATATTACAACACTACTGGAAAAGATTTTGTCTTTAATGAGGATCTGTAAAAGATTCTTCCTGCAAGACATGGTGCAAAATAAATGCACTTTCAAAGTGTTTTTTTCGGAAACCACACTTGTCGGGGCCCAAAATTCGATCTAGGAACAAGCTAGAAAGAAACAGTCAAACAAGACTCCAATTGAGGAATGAACTCAAATGGGATTTATCTCATCCAATTGTGGAAAAAGATAACTGAACCAACCATCATCCACGAGGATAAATCTCTATGGGGATTCAAGAATGGATGGGCACTTTATGCCTAGGGGCTGACGACTCTATTGGAGAGAATAGACAAACCCAGTCACTTGGGGAAATAAACGCCAAAGTGAACAAAACAGGTAAATACTAGAAGGGAAGCAAAAATGCTAAGATGTTATGCATATAAGTGCTTATGCCATGCTTATGTGTATGCTGACAAAATAGACAAGAAGCGAAACTGGAGATGAAATAAACATCTCGACAAGGATACCCAGCCAAACTCATCAGATTGGACCATTACTGGGGATGAACTTGCAGATGAAGCAGCTCTACTTCAAGGTTATGACCTTCTCTGGGGAAAGAGTACTCCACTTGGTATGGCATCATGACTTCACTAGGATTGCCATCATGAGATTGATTTCTTCACTGGAGAGAAGAGATCCATTGGGAAGTGCAAAGATTAGCTGAAGTAACTGCTTACTGGGAAAGCTGGCAGAGATGCCACAAAATCTGAGTAGTTCTGCATAACTCATCTGCCCCAGGGTACATGGTCTGTCAGAAGGAAATGTCAAGACGATTTTACAGAAGAATTGGCATACAAGGTGTTTCAATATCTTCAAACTCTTGGAGAGATTCATGAAATTCAGCCTGACTGCCCCTGATTGACTGCCTTTGCACGACAAAGTCCTTGAACTAGTTGTGTGTCTTGATCGAAGCCAAGGTTGAAGCTAAGAGGTTGATTGGATTCCCCTGGAGAAAATCATTATACAAAGCCTAAGAGGAGGTTGTCTGATAGGGGTGTTCATTATACAAAGCCTAAGAGGAGGCTGTCTGACTGACTGACTCCATATGGGAGGATCATTATACAAAACCTAAGAGGAGGCTGGCTGATAATGGTGTATACTCATTAAGGGGAGTTTTGGGTATCTTGACAAAGCCCAAGATTAACAGTGTCTACACAACAAAGTCCTTGAACTAGTTCCCCTGACAGGTTGTTGACAACTGGGGAACAAACTTGCCTCTGTTAGCTTGGTTGATCAGTGAAGGAGATGTCCCAGACTAGTTGACCTTTGAGAGATTTATTGAATCTCTACCTGGTTGCTTCTGATTAATTGGTTTGTGAGGATAAGTCATCAAAAGGATTTTACAGAAGAATTGAAATACCAGATCCTTCAATATCTTCAAACTCTTGAAAAGAAATGAACCTCGACATAACTCCCCCAGCTCAACCGTATTCGCAATACCAAGCCCTTTAGACTGTGGTAGAAGCAACTGGGGCACAAAATTGCCCCTGTTGATGGGTCGATGGAGTCCAAACTTGTCGTAAGATGACCTCAAGAAGGCTTGCCCCAATATGCTGAACTTTGGGGAGTTCTGCCCATGATTCTTGGCTATTGAGATGGTGGATTGGCAAAACCTTCTGTTTGGTTGCCCCTTGACTGAGCTTCCTTTATCAAGTCAAATTCCTTAGCTGGCTGCATTTGTTGGGATTCCTTTGATATTGAACCGTTTTTTTGCAAACAAGTATTGTTCATTAAAAATTGGCAATTTTAAAGCAAAATTCATGCAAGCTTTTGAAAAACAAAGTTTATTGACGAAACACACACAGTGGAATGATTAAATAATCAAAAACAAAGTGGATCTGGTCATTTACAGAATGACAGATGAAGTGGTCAACACACACAATTAGCCAAGATCATTAGGAGTCAGGTTAATCAACCTTACTGTAGTATGCTTTCGAAACAACCTTACCTCAATTAGGTCTTTTAAGGGTCGTAACGTGGCCTGGTTCACGATTTATGAAACAAAAGATAAAGGCTCAAAGTTTATTTGGTACCCACCCCATCTTCGTGACGAACTTCAGTCCTACGCTCAGTTAACTCAAGTTATACATTCAAGTTCCCACAGACTAGGAACGAATTGATGATAGCTGACGATGATTCCGACACCTTTGTAGTCATTACTCCCTTGCAGAATTGGTCACCTTTGAGGTTTTGAGGTTATGAAGTCTCCTTTTTATCTTCATTGATATTTTGAGACCTCTTCTTTTTTATTGAAGTTATGATACCTCTACTTTTGATCTGGTTGAGGTTATGGTACCTCTTCTTGTCTTTGATTGAGATTTTGAGGCCTCTCCTTGGCTGTTGAACAAGTTCTTTTTGTATAAGGCAAAGTTTTGGGCTTCCCATCTTTCTTGGCTTTTGCCTTGAAAGGGACTCGGCTCATTCTTTGATTTAGGATTTTTCAACGATCCTTCCTTATTTGCTGTTTGGAGGAATAACTTGTACAAATGCTAACTCATTTGATTTGAGAGAGCTGACTAGTGTCTTGCATGAAGCACTTGCATTAGAATGCATAATCAAGTTAAACTGAGAACTACCCTGCCCCAAGGTTGAGATTTAAGGGTTTTTTGTGTAAAGAAAGAAAACTCCTACTTCTAGGCTCGAAGGGTTAACGAGGGATTATCTTCCTTATTTCTCCGTTGTTTGGGAATTGAAATAATGCCTTACATCCTCGGTAAGGCTTAATCGAAAGCATACCACAACAATTATGGATATGGCATTTTCATCATCCTCCCCAATCTTTGCTCAACAACAAAATGATAAGGAGTAAAGCAGGATAAAGCTACTTTTGTTTTTTATGAACACAGAAGTAAATGAGTGAAACGAATGGACTTAATCAAAAGATGCACAAACATTTCATTAATCTTGCCAATTTAAAAGTACAACAATGCTTATAGGCAAATATAATTCAAACATGCAAAGAAAATACAACAAAAACACTGAAATAGCCAAGAGATTGCCATCTCCGGGGAACTGGGCTTTCCTTTCTTGACTAGCCAAAACGGGATAACGTCTTCAGAGTTGACTGTCGAGATCCGTCTGAGAATCGTCTTCACCTATACTCTCAGAAATTTCTTCCATTTCGAAGTCTGATGAATCTGCCTGATTAGGTGAAGGATTGTTGATTTGGATGCCTTGAGGTGTGAATGAGAACATCTCATAGTCAAACAGAGTCTGAATCTTGCTCCCGAGTAACTTACAATCTTCAGTTGAGTGCCCCTGTGCCCCAGCGTGGTAGTCACAACGGACGAGTCTGGAAAAGACAACTTTAAAAGCTACTTCAAGCCCAATGATGGCTTCGGGAAGTTAATTGGGTTACAGATAAAGGACGGATGAGACTCGAGGCTGAGAAATGCAAATGCAATGTAATGCTAATGCAAGCCAAATGGTTTCAAGGAACTCAAAGGCGAGCTGCAAACAATTCGTGGAAAAAACTGAAGAGATTTTCTTTAAAAATCCGTGATCTCTAAGGATCTTTGCAAAGAAAAGAACGTCTGAGTTCCTTGAAACCATCAATGGATGCGATGAGATGTATGCAATGTACAAAACACGGGCACACAAAAACATAAATATATGTACACACAACAGCACACAAGCCCTAGATTTAGGGGTCTCATGCATGGATGAACGTATGCACAAATACACATATACAGATATTCACAGATATGCACACACAAACAAGAGATGGCCTAGGTTTGAAGATCACGAGCATGGAGCCATGGTCTACCCATCCCAGAAGGTATGTACTATGGGTTTTCATCTGTAGAACAGGGTTCTAAAAAGGTTCCTAGAGTCGACAATCCATCTTTCGAATATTATCGACTTCCCAATTAACTTGGTAATCAATAATATTCTCAAGAGAATCTCGTCTGAGTGTAGTATCGCGTGACAACCATTTCAGAAATAGACTCCCTCAGTATCCCTGGCACCAAGGTCGAAGTGGCAACGCCTTCACGATTGCTCGTTCAACATATACCAACTCCGAGAGGGCCTCAACTGAGTGTGGAATCTCAAGTCAACTCTTTTGGGATTCGACTCCCTCAAAGTCTCCTTGACTATATCCACTATCCTATCATAAGTGCACTCAAGTCTGGGTTAGGACTTATCTCACCACTCAATAATGGCACCCTGTACACAGAAGAACCCAAACAAAACAGGTATACAGATATATGTACAAGTATAGCAAGCAATCATAAATAACATAAACGAACAAGGTGGGCTTAACCCTCAAAAAGAAATATTTATCCCCAGTGAAGTCGCCATTTCTGTTGCGGTGAAAATCGGATAACAAGCTATTAATTAACTTGCATCATATTTATTTTACAACCGACTTTGATTTATCCAAAGGAAAGGTTCAGGATCGAAGAAAACCTAAAGGGGGGAGATCTAAGGTTCGGGGGTTGGTTACGTCTAGGGAAGGTATTAGCACCCTAAACGTCCGTAGTACTCTACGGGAACCTCTTGTTAAGTTTATGTTAAGTTATGTCTGCTTGCTAAGTTAAATCTGTACTAAGACTAAGGTAAAGACCTAGGTATGTACACTAAGTTTTGCTCGCCATCGCATCTTGTGCCTACGTATCTGACTAAAGAATCAGAGTAACCGTAGTTCACCTTACTAAGGGGTGAAAGAAAAGAAATACTTAGACTATTTCATGGCTAGGTCGAGGATACGACCTGCTTTGATACCAACTGTAACACCCATATATAAAACTCATACATCAAAGCATAAATGTTATATATGAATCCAAGTGTTTGGTACTGAAACACTATAAGCTCCTAGTTAACACATTATATATATTACATGCCCCAAAATACAACAACTAAAAGTTCTAAAGGCATAATATACATAACATGTTCAAAAGATAAAAACTAATAACTAGATCATCAATGATCTCAAAATAAACTCCGCTACAGAAGCTAGCCACCAACAAGCAAGGAAAAGATCACACGACCTTATCCTTACCCTTCTCGGAACCTGAAGCACCTGAAATACATCAACAACGTGGGGTGAGATACATCAAATCTCAGTGAGTTCCCTATCTTATGGATTCTCTCAGATTAACAAGGTTCTAACAATCCTAACTCAAGTCCGGGGAAAAGGGAAAGGACTCTTGAGTTCACACTTTATAATTCTCACACTATATGGAAACATGACATGAGTTCATTAACTCACAACATCACTAATCGATAACCATACCAAGATATCTCATCTTTCCGTCCGCTTCAACGTCTAGAAGGCGACCCGAGTCATAGATCCTTGTAGTTACTTGACATACGAATTGGATTCGGGATCATCGGCCTGTTAACCGTGAACCGTCACTTCTCATGGCCTGTTATCCATCACAAGTCTCTACCCATAGGATAGGCTCCAATCGTACTACACGTAGGGAATCAAACCTACCAAGTAATTGTGTACCCGTTTCAGAGGAGCTCGAGACCCATGAAACTACACTCAAAATATACCGGTTACGATTACATGATCACAAACAACAATTACGATTGTATTCGACAATCATAAGACTACAGCGCCTTAAGGCCTCTCTTGCCTTTTCCACAACCACAAAGGTTAACCACATGTTCCATACTAGTGTTTCACTCTCAACTAGGCCAATACTCGGCAAGGGTGTATCTTCCAACAACACGTGCCCTAGCATCGCCATCTAGAGTTGTCTACAATTTTCTAGCTCTTACTAGATTCTCCTATAGTTCAAGTTTGAGGTTTCCTCACTCTTCCTATCTCATTTCATATTAACATGCATATTCACTTACAATCATGCTAAACAATAGTAGGATAAGCAAGACATATCATAATTGCATAATAGAACAATATGCAACAATTAAACATAAATATATTACTTTTGGAACTTTCTCAATTATTTAATCGGTCGGTAAAATCGACATATTTCATCTCCATTGCATAGAATATCTCCTCGGCTTTACATCGATATAAAGAATGGTCGAATCCGATAAACGGGTCAAAAGTTATGAATTTTCTCACTTAAGGAATAAAATCCCAAGTCCCAGATCGTGCTAAGCGCCCCCCCCCCCCCCCCCGAGCGCGCTTCTCTCTGCCATCTGAGGTTGCAAGATTTCAACTGCGCGCTACGCGCTCTCTGTGAAACTCAGAAAAATGCCTCAGCAAAACAGAAAACTCCTACACCTCCAAACTTCTTCCAAACCTCAATCAACCACCAACAGAGCTACAATAACATAGTTTGAGCATGGTTTGAACAACAACATTCCAAAAACATGGTTTTTTCTCAAGAACACAAGTTCTACAAAACCTAACATTTCCAATCAAACCAAAATCAACCAAAACATTAAAACAAGCATCAATATATGTTTCTACAAGTATATTGATCATTCATTTTGATTTATATCAATTTCCAACCGTTAAAACATTGTTTTCAACATTCTAACCTAAAAACTCATACTATCCAAAAACCTAAAATGAGGTTTCTAACTAGAACCCACCTTGAGACGAGCAAGATGAAGATGATGAGAAGATTGGGCAAGGATTGGATGATGATTTGTTCTTGGGCTTTCTTCAAATTCCTCTTTCTCCTCTTTTTCTCCTTCTTTTCCTTTTCTTTCCTTCTTTCTTCTTTCTCTCTCTTTCTTACTATCTTTTTCTTTTTGTTTGGAAAATGGGAGGAAAAGGAAATAAGTAGTAAACTAGTATTAGAAATAATACTACTAAATGTCCAAAAAGTCTCTTAAGTCCAAATTAATAAAATACCTCAGAGTCAGATAATATTAATTGGATTTATTCTAAGTTCCACAGTTACTCTAATTATTTTTATCAAATAATTTCTCATAGTACACTGGGCTCAGTCGATCACAATATAATATTATCCGGAGTAAAAATACAGGGTATTACATCCTCCCCCCCCCCCCCTTAAATAGAAATTCGCCCTCGAATTTAAAGATTACCTGAACAGATGAGGGTAAGCATCTCGCATTTCCGATTCAAGTTCCCAAGTTGCATCACCCGGATGCATTACATCCCACTGCACCTTAACGAGAGAAATGTCCTTGTTCCTTAATACTTTCGTTTCTCTTCCCACAATGCGGCTCGGTTGAGGTTTAAACGTTAAGTCTGCTTCTATTTCAATAGTATCCAGTAGAATTGGCTGAAGAAGATCCGGAACAAATCTGCGAAGTTGAGATACATGAAAAACATCATGCATTTCCGACAGAGAAGGAGGTAAGGCCAACATGTACGCTACTTCGCCAATCCTTTCTAAAACTTGATACGGTCCCACGTATCTCGGACTTAACTTCCGTGACTTAAACGGTCCTTTCAGTCTTAATCTCGGAGTAACTTTCAAAAACACATGGTCACCTTCTTCAAATTCTAAAGATCTCCTTCGATTGTCCGCATAACTCTTTTGTCGATCTTGTGCTTGTTTAATTTTCTCGTGGATCATTCGAATCTTTTCCGTAGTCTCTTGGATGATTTCGGGTCCTAAGATTCTATCTTCCCCAACTTCCGCCCAACACAAAGGTGTCCTACACTTTCTTCCATACAAAGCTTCATAAGGAGCCATCCCGATGCTCGCATGGTAACTATTGTTATAAGAGAACTCAATCAATGGTAGTAGTTCTTTCCAATTACCTTTACTTTCTAGTACACAAGCTCTCAACATATCCTCCATTGTTTGTATTGTTCGTTCAGTTTGACCATCCATCTGAGGATGATTAGACGTGCTCAAACGCAACTCCGTACCCATAGCTTGTTGAAAAACTTTCCAAAATCTTGAGGTAAACTTCGGATCTCTATCCGACACAATATTAGAGGGAATACCGTGCAATCTTACAATTTCTGTAATAAACAACCTCGCAAGATGACTTGCCTTTAAGGTAGTCTTTACGGCCAAGAAATGCACTGGCTTTGTCAACCAATCTACTATTACCCAAATCGAATCATAACCACCTTGCGTACGGGGTAAACCTACTGCAAAATCCATAGAAATACTATCCCATTTCCAAATTGGGATTTCTAATGGTTGCAATAATCCACCCGATGTTTGATGTTCAATCTTAACTTGTTGGCATACCGCACACTCCGACACGAAGACCGTAACATCTCTTTTCATACCGAACCACCAATAGTCCTTCTTTAAATCTTGATACATCTTTGAAGAACCCGGATGTATAGTGAAGGCACCCTTATGCGCTTCCTCTAAAATCCTTCTTTTCAAAGTCGTATCGTTTGGAACGCAAATTCTTTGGTTAAACATAATCATTCCATCGCTAGCATGCACAAAACCCGGTTGACTTAGCATCTCTTGCAACTTCTCATCTAGTGATTGTCCTTGTTGAATTTCAACTCTTAAAGTAGAATTGACATTCAAATTCCCCATAATCACTCCATTAGGAGTCCACACAAATTGAAGATTTAAATCTCTAAACTTTTCCAACAACGAATATTCTAACATCATCAATTCGGCCTTTCTCAAAACTTTCCTACTCAAGGCATTGGCCATTTTGTTCGCTTTACCCGGATGGTATTTTATCTCTAGATCATAATCCTTTAAATATTCCATCCACCTCCTTTGACGCATATTCAACTCTTTTTGGTCAAAGAGGTATTTTAAACTCTTGTGGTCACTAAACATTTCAAAATGTACTCCATATAAATAGTGACGCCACACTTTCAAAGTAAACACCATCGCCGCTAATTCCAAATCGTGGGTTGGATAATTCTTCTCGTGAATTTTTAATTGTCGAGAAGCATAAGCCACCACATGACTTTCTTGCATTAAAACGCCTCCTAATCCCATCTTAGACGCATCACAAAATACCTCATACAACTTGCTAGGATCGGGAATAATCAGAACGGGAGCTGTAGTCAATCTTTCCTTCAAACTCATAAAACTTTGTTCACGCGCCGAATCCCACTCAAATGGGCAATCCTTCCGAGTAAGCTTAGTCATTGGCAACGCTAATTGCGAAAAGTCTAGAAAACCATCCAAAAGTCCAAGATCCCGTCTAGCAAACCTTCCAAATGTCCAAGTTCCCATCTAGCAAACCTTATAAAAGTCCAAGTTCCCGTCTGGAAAATATTTTAAAATGTCCAAGTCCCCATCTGGAAAACCATCCAAAAGTCTAAGTTCCCGTCTGGCAAACCTTTTAAAAGTCCAAGTTCCCGTCTGGCAAATCCTTTGAAAGTCCACCCTTTTTGGCACCTTCATCCAAAAGTCGAATTTCCATTGGCAACTACCTAAAAGTCCACCCTTGTTGGCACCTTCATAATCCAAAAGTCCAATTTTTATTGGCAACTATCTAAAATTCCACCCTTGTTGGCACCTTCATAATCCAAAAGTTCATTTTTTATTGGCAACTAACTACCTAAAAGTCCACCCTTGTTAGCACCTTCATAATCCAAAAGTCCAATTTTTATTGGCAACTACCTAAAAGTCCACCTTTGTTGGCACCTTCATAAAACCCAAAGTCCAATTTCACTTGGCAATTTTATAATCCAATCCCTAATGATATCCAAGAGGGTCTCACCCTCAAACGGAGATATATTCCTAGCATACTCTATCATTTGCATTGTCACATGCATGGCATGCATAACATTCTTGCCCAAAACAAGATTGTCATCAAACACAGTCATTGCACTCATCAACGTAACAAAATTATTCGTATTCATACATGCATCAAATCCCCAAAAGTTGCATCCTTATATACATCTGCATGCTTCATGTAATGCATGACATTTCTACCCAAAATGGAACATCATATCAAACATATCATAACTGGATCTATGATCAATCAACAAACCCTGGCCAGTCCTCTTTCAAAGTCGGCAGTATTTCTTTGAAAAGAGTTAATACCCCGCATGCGCTCATGGAATTTATATTCCCCAGCAAGTCATTCTTCAATCCCTAAGCAGAGGTTACCCTAAAAGTCTCTTATAAGCTTTTCCACTGCAAAGCTTTGCCAATAAACTTGTTCTTCTTTTATTTCATTGCATTTTCACTATTTTCTCTTTCTACCTCAATTCTGCATTTTTCCTCTTGGTAGACAAATTTTGGGGTCTTCTTGTATCTAATTGACTTTTACCCTAAAAAATGAACTCGATGCAGCAGTTCATTCTCTCAGGTCCAAGGCAATTAGAGAGAGGCATCTGTCATACCCCAAATTTGTCCTACCTTTCTCAGTTTTCTCTCTGTAAGATTATCGAGTCTTTGGTCATGATCTTCTGAGAATTATGTCATAGGATCTTATGTGCGTGTTTATTATGACTAATCAGCTTGTGCAGGTGCATTAATTTTAAATGGAGATAATACTCATTTTCCCAGTCAGGGAACTAGGGTTTAGGTATTTTCTTAGCAAAGATCAAGGTCACTTTCCTCAAAGTTTCTCAAAAGTTTCAGTGTATACCCCAAGGAGGATTAGGGGTTTCTTTCCATTGGTGTTGAACATGGTCATTTGAGGACTGTGATGGTTTTCGTTGCAAGTTACATTACAAGTGGTATCTCTATTTCCAGTGATTCCTTAAGACATGGTTCTCGTGTTAGGATCATCATCTAAAGGATTGGTTGAATTTTCATTAAGACAAAGTGTTTCATGTTGATTGTGGATTGAGATTTCATCAAAAGGAAGGTGATTGGTTTGATTAAATTGGAGATTAAAATTAACAGGCTCATGGATTCAAGAATGTTTCAAGTGGCATCAAAGTTCTTAAGACAAAAGATGGAAGAATGTTCCTGTGGATTTAAGTTTGGGATTCAAGTAACAAGTGGGTTGTTCATCAACACTTACCACATCCCATATCCAAGTTTTCCTAACCACGTCCATATCCAAACTAAAAATATTGTTCCAAATCCATAATCATTATCCACATTTTAAATCCATTTCTTTTCCTTATCCATTTTTCCATATTCAAATCCATATCAAATATCCATTTCAAATTCACAATCCATGTTTTCCTTCATTTTTCCTAACCATATCCATAAACCAATTCAAAAATCCATTTTCTAACCATTTATCCAAATTCACATCAATATTCATTATAACTCAATTTCAATTCCACCTTCAAATTTCAACCATCATCCAAATTCAATTTTCCATTTTTTAAAAACCCACATCCATTTCAATAATCCAATGAAACCAAATTCCAAAACCAATTCTATTATCCAATTCCGAAAAAAACCAATTCCATTTTTTCAAATCCATGTCCAAATTATCCAAGTTCAAGTTCACAATCTAAATGCTAAACTTCATCATTTCAAGAAATACAAGTTGTAATCCTTTTTTTTAAAAGTCGCATGAAAGGAAACTTCAAACTTGAAAGTTTACAAGCTCAAATTAATTCAAGGAATACAAGATTCAATGTTCGTTACAAATGTCAAAAGTCCTAATTAATTTCAAGTCAAAGGTTATTACATAAGATACAAATCATTGAGGTTAAATTCAAGCTTGAAAAATTCTTCAAATTCAACTTCAATATATGTTCCACAATGAGTTTCTTAGAGACAAGGTGAGGCAAATTCTGACAATATTCCATCAGAAAGTCCAAGCAGCATATGCTCACCGACAAACCTTTTGCTGCAAAGAAGATGCATAGTTGTTGGTTGTTCCTCATTAATGTGATTTTTTTCTTTTATCCAAGAATGAGAGTGCTGAAGAAAACATTTTGTCCCCATGAAACTTAAATAGTAGAGTCTCAAGAAGAATGAATGCACGGGCAGCCATCGGTAGAGCCACTTTCTTTACAAACCTGATAAATTAAAAAGGGAAGTTCATCAAATCATGAAAAAGGAAGGTTCTTTAATTTTTCCACAAACATGCACTACAAGAAAATTGGCAGATTACGACGGTTATTTTGGTAGATTATGACGGTTAAAACCGCTGTAATTTTCAAATCGCGACAGTTGTTGCACTGTCACAGAAATGTGTGTCGCGAGGCCGTATCGCGTCGGTTGTCAAAACTGTCACACCAACCGTCGTTAACTCTCACGACGGGTAAGAAACTGACGTAATCTGCATATTGCGATGGTTATCAACTGTCGCAACTTTCCATTTGATTTTTGTTTTTATTGTTGATTATGACGGTTCCAACTGTCGCAACTTTATGCTCCACATGTACATATGCAGGTAAGTTCGTATGAAATTTCCTTTCCATGAGTAAATCCACTAGTAATTTATTTTTAAAATTAAAAAAAAAATTGTTAGTAGAAATATGAACAAAATGGGGCAGATAATCACTTATATTCTTCATTCAACATATATATCATATTATATTTTTACAAACACCATGTCACTTTATATGTTAGAAGCTTATCAGATGAAAGTACTTGAGCTAAATACTCTAGAATCTAGCCAAAACTGCATGAGCTTAAACAAAAAAATGTTAAATTTAACCATCATCTGAACTAGTTTGGTGCTCTAAAGCCACAAGAATCCACAACTTGTACCAATACCCTGCAATGTAGTGGGGACAATAAAACTTGATCAGGAAAGTATGAGTATATAATACATAAATGAGGAAAGCATGAATATAATTTCAATTGAAAAGAAATCTAAAAGTTCACATTTAAATGATATTCGACTAAAAAAACATGAAACAATATTTCATAATTTAAAGGAAAATGGACAAAACCTTGTATTTAACAATGAATATACAAAAGCTATGATGTTATAAAATTACCCTAAATGAAGGCCTGTAGTCAGCAAGAGGTTCATCCTTGTTTCCTCCATAATCACCAAACGGTTACTTTGGGTCCTCCAAACTCATCCTTGCTTTTTTTGTGGTTAATTGGCAGCTTTTTTTTCTGTATATGTTAGTTCATATCAGATTTAGCAATAAGGCAACTTGGAATTTGATTGAAGTGAAGAGTAATGGACAAATTCAAACTTAGAATTATGAAAACCACATATATTTTTTAACTGATTTGGAAGCATTTACCTGATGAACCAGAACAGTGGAAGGTGTCATTCCAAGCATAATATTTACCTCTATAATTAAAACCTACAAAATTTGAAAGTTATCCATGAGTGAGACGATGACAAGTCATTTCTACTTCAACAAACTTGATTTAATCACATCTTGAATCAATATATCCAAAATAGAATAACATAAGTTTCAGGTGAATCGATAAAAAAATATGGCATCTACTTCAACAAACTTGATTTAATCACATCTTGAATGGTTCCAACAATTTTAGTAACTATTTCTCTCTCACTATGCATGCTACAAGAAACCGTGTTCAATAAGGTAAGCAAAAGGAAGTTAATTATGCCAAGATGGTTACTATTATGGACTCATTTATACCCAAACACACATACATCTACTTGTCACTGACTCACAACCCTAAAATAAATGATGGACTTCAAAATCCAATTAACTATATAATAATAGTAAGCAATTCAATGAACCAATTTTAGTGAGAAATTCAACGCACCAATTTCTCAAGGATCTGACAAGAGATGAGAAACCACCCTGCTTGAGAAAATAACATACTTTTCATCATCAAAAGCAACAACAAGGACATCAAACACAAACAGATGAATCTAATAGTATTCACAGGAAGGACAGTAAGACCAAGGAATGCAAGGAAAATGGCTACTTTGGTTGTTGACCAAACAAAATAGTATTATGTTACAAGGCTTGATTCAGCGAGCAATATCTCCATTGCATACTTGAGCATAAAATACACAAACAATTGAACCTAGTAAAAGTATTCATAATTAATGCAAAAGATTGAATCAGACTTCAAATAATTGAAGAGAGTTAAGAAAGCAAGAAGAATCATAATAGGTTCCTTACCGAATCTTCATCAAAACTAATTGAACTAATTAAACGAGGTTGTGATCGTACTACTATATAGTTTTTATATATAGTTCCTCCATAAATAGATAGTTCCTCATTAGTCATTCCTAGATCAGCTTCATCAGTCTATTCAATAAAAAAAGAAGTATCCGAATAGTAATTTTCATAAAATGATTATGAACAATAATCAAATTAAATTGTCTCTTTTCCTCCATCTAGCATAGTAGC
>JALAZF010001293.1:0-15000 GCA_022829125.1 Lathyrus tuberosus
ATCGAATTGAGTATGATTCTATGTGTGATAGCATCTACTATACTAGGAATATCAATGAACCCCATTATTAAAATGGCTCAGGATACTCTTTTTTAGCTTCTACAATTGATTTCGTAGTTGACCTCTTATCTTACTAACTGAAATGAAAGAATTAGTAGATCTGTTCCACCCAAAATGGGAATGGGCTAAGGTTATGAACTTATAATCTATAATCTGATGAGTGAATCGATTCCATGATTATAAGTTCATTCCATTTAGGATTCATTAGGAATAGGGTTATGTTTTTTACATATCTATCATTATTTGTGACCTTATATCAACCCTGATGACTCCTTTTAGCTTCGATTGAATCGAGAAATAGGTTTTATTTTCCCTTTTTTTAAATAGAATAATCTTAATAATATTTAAGACATAGAATAATATGAAATGATAACATATAGAAGAATCACAATTTTACATTCAAGTTCCAGTCAAGAAAACGTCAAATATTCTATCCAATTAAGATTAATTGGATATATTCAACTTGGAATAATCAGAATTTTGTACTAACTCATAGAATATGGGTGAAATTTAGGGTAATCTATAATAACATATAGAAGAATCACAATTTTACATTCAAGTTCCAGTCAAGAAAACGTCAAATATTCTATCCAATTAATCTTAATTGGATATATTCAACTTGGAATAATCAGAATTTTGTACTAACTCATAGAATATGGGTGAAATTTAGGGTAATCTATAATAACGTATAGAAGAATCGCAATTTTACATTCAAGTTCCAGTCAAGAAGAAAACTGATTATCCACAAAGCCAACCACCTTAAACTTAATCATGGAGATTAATAAAATGACTTCCAACTTTTTTATACGACATTCGTTAGTGGGTTTCTGCCTTAAGATACTGAATTCAACCGTTGTGATCGGACTCTATTATGGATTTCTTACTACCGCCTGCATCGGACCGTCTTATCTCTTCCTTATTCGAGCCCGGGTTATGGAAAAAGGGTCCGAGACGGAAATAGCAGCAACAACCGGGTTTCTTACGGGACGCGTCATGATGTTCATATCGATCTATTATGCGCCTTTGCATTTGGCATTGAATAGACCTCATACACTAACATTCTTAACTCTCCCGTATCTTTTCTTTAATTATGTCTATCAAAATGACAAACACAGCTATTGGGACGGTTGGGGTTGGTGGGAACCCTACCCAGATT
Organism: Lathyrus tuberosus; assembly: GCA_022829125.1. NCBI lineage: Eukaryota > Viridiplantae > Streptophyta > Magnoliopsida > Fabales > Fabaceae > Lathyrus > Lathyrus tuberosus. Next base: position 1,217 of record JALAZF010001293.1, read on the forward strand.
CTGGATACAAGAATCCAAATCCAAATTCAATACGTAATTTTAGGACTTACAAAGTATTCTTGAACAATCTTTTTTTCCAATTATTAAACCCCGTTCTTTTCCCAAGTTCAATCTTCATAAGATTAATGCACATTTATCTGTTTCGATCCAACAATAAATTGTTATTCTTAACAAGTAGTTTTGTTGGCTGGTTAATTGGTCACATCTTTTTAATGAAATGTATTGGATTGGTATTAGTCTGGTTCAAGAAAAAAAATTCGATCAAATCTAAGATAACTATGATATTTGATAAATACACTCTCCTACAATTGCGAAATTATTCAGGGCAACTATTTATCGTTTTCGCCTTTGCTATCTTTGCACGCTATTCAGGCAGAGCGGTGCTCCCTTATGTTAATGAGGACGAAATGACAGACTACGACGAGAGGGACATGGGGGAAATCGAAGCTGCAATAGATGCGGAAAGGGAAGAAAATAACGAAGAAGATATTACGGTTTATTTTTCGGAGAATGAGAAGACTTCCAACAACACGAATATTCAGAAAAAGACAAAAATCGTCCCCCCGGTGGAAAGAGGTCTTGTAAGTATTCTTTTCGATTATCAACAATGGATTAGGCCCTTGCGATATATACAAAATGATCACTTGGCAAGGGTTGTAAGAGATGAAAATTCACAATTTTTTTTTCAAACATGTGAAAGTGATGGAAAAAAACGAATATCTTTCACGTATCCACCTCATTTATCTACTTTTCTGAACATCATGGAAAAAAAAATAGATCTCTTCAGAACAGATAAAACCTCCAATAATGATAATGAATTGTATAATTCTTGGATCTCCCGTAATAAAGAAAAAAAAAATCAACTAAGCAATGAATTATTTCAAAGGGCAAAAATTCTAGATAAGAAAGTTAAGAAAGGTAAGAAATTTAATCTTGTGGATGTATTGGAAAATCGAGTTCGATTATCGGATGATAGGAGTCGAAGAAAATACTTACCTAAAATATATGATCCTTTCTTGAATGGACCCGCTCGTGGAGAAATCCAAAAAAGCGTTTCACCCTTGATGAAAAATGAAACAACAAACCCAATTTTGATAAATAAGATTCATGGTCTCCTTCTTTGTATGAATAAGAATTCTCCAGAATTGGAACAGAAAATAGATAAATTGGATAGAAAATTAGTATTCACTGAAATGGCTTTTTTTTTTCAGTTAATGAGTAAATTTTCGGAAAAATCAGTATCCAATTTTCATTTTGACGAACTTTATTTATTTCCGGAACATGAACAAGTAAAAATCTATTCTGAAGAAAAAAAAAGAAAAAGAAACTTATTATTTGACGCAATTCGGACTAATCCTTTCAATCATAAGACAATTTTTAATAGAGTACTCTGTAGTGAAATAAAAGAAATAAGTAAAGAAGTTCCTCGATGGAACTACGAATTAATCGACGAGACAGAGTTAATGCTGGAACCGGGCCTAAAAGAAAGTGAGATTCGTTCCCCATCCGCTGAGCGTGTAGTTCTTTTTAATATGGAAACAGGCTCAGTGGGTCCTCATATTACAGGTAATCCTTTTGGTAATGAGTATACGGCGGCGGAGAACCCCCTTAACGAACTTGTTATACCTGCTTATTTCCGCGAACCGGATTTTCACAGAGACCTTATCAGAGGATCTTGGCGCCCTCTGAGGCGTAAAACAGTAACTTCGAAACTCTTTCAAGGAAATGGACATGTCCATTCCCCCCTTTTTTTGGAGATGATTAACAACAACCCGTCCTTTTTTTTTGATGCTTTGGAAGAAATGTGGAAATATTTGAAAGAATATTTCAGGAAACTCATGAAACCCGGTACTGATAATTTAGAATTTTTGGAGTTTCAAAAACGGGCAAACGAGAGAGAGAAAGACCAAAAAGAGCGAGAGGAAGAGTACGACAAAGACGAGGCTGCTAATACACTTAAACGAGTCGAAGCATCCTGGGAGAGCCTTCTATATGGTCTAGTAATCAGAAATTTCGTATTGTTATTTCAATCCAAGTTTAGAAAATATATTCTATTACCTTCGTTGATAATAACTAAAAATATAATTCGTATGTTATTATTTCAAAATCCAGAATGGTCAGAAGATTTTCGGGATTGGGAAAGAGAAACCCATCTTAACTGCACCTATCATGGTACTCCAGTATATAACAATGAATTGCCATACGAATGGCTAGCGTACGGTCTTCAGATCAGGGTCTTATTCCCTTTTGTTCTGAAAGCTTGGCACGACAAACCTAAGGTACGATCTACTGAAAAAAAAAGATACACTGAAAAAAGATTCACTGAAAAAAGAATCTCTCCAACCCACTTATGGTTTTTAACAGCTTTTGGAACAGTACTCGAATCGTACCCTCAGGAGCATGTACCAAACCCATTTGCATTTTTGGGTCCCATTTTAAAACAAATAAGAAAACAATTGAAAAAAGATTTTCGAAAATTTTATAATGAAAGAGAAAAAAAAGAGTCTCGAATCCTGTTAGAAGAATTCAAAGAAATAGAAATTCCAAAAAATGCACCAATCAGTAAGAGTAATCCAATGATTGAGGAATCGCCCCTTAGAATTCAATCTATTACAGAAAAAAGGATAAAAGCCACAGAAAAAAGGATAAAATATCTTAATGATAAAACAAAGAAAATCTTAAAAGAAATAGAAAAAATGAAAAAAGAAGAGGTTATAACTGATCCTACAAGATTAGAATTACTAAAAAATAGTTGGAAAATATTCAAAAGAAGAAACGTTCGATTAATCCGTAAATCCTATTGTTTTTTCCAAATTTTCATGGAAAGGCTATACATGGATATCGGTAACATGGATATCTTTAATATTAACTATGTAGGACTTACGATTGACTATTTAGAACATTTCCTTACTTCGAGCATTGTACAACGTTATCTTAATTCTATTAAATTTACTATTAAATTTACTATTAAATTAACTCGTGATTTATTTGAATTAACAAAGAAAATGGTAAATAAATCCATTTACAATAAAAAAAATGAACAAAGTATTGATAAAACAAATCAAAGTATAATTCCATTTATGTCGATTATAGACAAACAAAAACCTTGGAATATTACGGATATGAATTCACAGAATTCTTGTGATGTATCTTCTTTGTCACAAGCCTATGTATTATTTAAATTATCACAAATGCAAGTTAGTAATGGATATAAATATAAGTTAAGATCTATTTTGGAATCGCCTGGAAGATCTTTTTTTCTTAAGAATGAAATAAAGGATTATTTATTAAAACTACAAGGAGGAAGATTCCATTCCAAATTAAGACATAAGAACCGTCCCGATTCTATAATGAATCAATGGACAAATTGGTTAAAGATTCATTATCAATATGCTTTACCTCAGAGCGCATGGTCAAGATTAGTACCACAAAAGTGGAGGAATACAATCCATGAACATCGCGTGTCTCAAAATAAAGATTTACTTGAATATGATTCATCGGAAAAAATTCAATTAATTTTTTCCAAAAAACAAAAAGTAGATTTATTAGAACAAATAGACTTATTAAAAAATAAAAAAAAAATAAAAAAACAATATGGATATGATCTTTTTGCCTATCAATATATAAATTATGTAGATAAGCAAAAATCCTATATTTATGGATATACATCACCTTGTTATAACACACCTAAAAATATAAAAGAATTATTTGATATAATGGGCGATAGCTTTATCCAAAATTATATATCAGAAGATGGTATTCTAGATGAAAATAAGCCGGATCGAAAGTATTGTCATTGGAGACAACGAAGGATGGGAATGAATGGAAAAAGAAGGAGGGGAATGAATGCAAAAAGAAGAAGGATGGCAATGAATGGAAAAAGCAAAAAGAATTCCATAACGAATGCGAAATTATTGACTCCGAGTTTTGGTTTTTTTTCAAAGATAGATGCATATAAGAAGAATCCGTGGATCTTACCACTAAATTTCTTGTTTATGCCGTTTTATGGAAAGAATAACATTACTGATCAAGTCGAGTTAGCGTTACAAAAGAAAGAATACGAGATTCACAACAATCTAAAATTATATCTCGACAAGTATTATCCGGTCCGTCGTTTTCCGGTCCCTCGTCGTTATGATTTAAATAGATTCAGGAAGCATATATCTGCAGAAAAGAATTTCTTACTAAAGAAATATTGGGATGGTTTTTATATCCGCACTCCGGGGGATGATAAGTTCGAAGACAAAATAACGTGGAGTACGGACCTAATCAGTCGCATGTCTAGAATGAAAAATCCAACAAAAATGCTCATTGCTTCTATAAAGAAGGCCGACCTAGATCTGGAAACTTTTGTGCGTGTGGTAAGTGATGACACTTGTTTTATTGCAGATAGGGACATAGAGGAAGTGAAGGAAAACCTAATTTATTCGATAGAACCCATTCGTTTTTCTAGAAAAAAAAACTACGAACAATCATTTCTATATCAAACCATAAGCGTATCATTGAAGCACAAACGCCAAATGCTAAATTCAGAAAAACGTCGTCTTGATCAAAAGATAACAGAAAACAAAGATAAAAATCATTATGATTTACTTGTTCCTGAAAATCTTTTGTCCCCTAGACGCCGTAGAGAATTGCGAATTCTAATTTGTTTGAACCATAGGAATCGGAAGACGATGGATAGAAATACAATAAAGGCGAAAGAAAAAAAGAATTCTTCTGAAGTTTTCACTAAAAAGAAAGATCTTGATAGCGATACAAAAAAACTAAGGAATTTAAAATTCTTTCTTTGGCCAAATTATCGATTCGAAGATTTAGCTTGTATGAACCGCTATTGGTTTGATACACATAATGGAAGCCGTTTCAGTATATTAAGAATACGTATGTATCCTCGCCTCGATTGAAAATCTAGATTTTTTTTCTATTTCTCGTTATCCTAATATTTCTCGTAACATATCTATCTGATATCTGATAGATATGTGAACATTTATATATATATATTTATAGATAAATAAAATAAACGCCCACACGCATTGTGGGAGTCAATTCAATGCTGTCTCCATTATATAGAAACAAATCCATCGAAAAATGAATAAAATCTATTGTCTTATTTTTATTTTGAAAATACAATAGATTTTATTCATTTTATGAATCCATAAATATACTATTTATTATCTATTTGAATTACATTCCGTAATAATGAATTTGAAAAAAAAAAAAAAAAAGAAATTCAGATTTGTTAAATAAATGAAGAGAAAATTTCATATAAAAAATGCAAAATAAGTGTCATTACTATTACTGATCAATAAAAATATCTACCAAAAAAGGAGGGGGGGAAAGCTTTCATTTTATGATCAAAAATTCATTTATACCTGTCATTTCACAAAAAAAAAAAGAAGAAGAAAACCCGGGATCGGTTGAATTTCAAGTATTCAACTTAACTAATAAGATACGAAGACTTACTTCACATTTTGAATTACACCCAAAAGACTATTTATCTCAAAGAGGTTTACGTATAATTCTGGGAAAACGGCAACGACTATTGTCGTATTTGTCAAAGAAAAACAAAATACGTTATAAAAATTTAATAAATCGGTTGGGTATTCGGGATTCACAAAGTAGCTAATTTCAAGAATCATTTTCAATTATTCGATTTCTTAGATACTGAATTTTGATTCACTTTTTTTTGAACGATTCATGGAAGAATGAATCGAGGAAAAACCTATGAATGTCCCAGCTACAAGAAAAGACCTCATGATAGTAAATATGGGGCCTCAACACCCATCGATGCATGGTGTTCTGCGACTTATTGTTACTCTGGATGGTGAAGATGTTATTGATTGTGAACCAATATTGGGTTATTTACACAGAGGTATGGAAAAAATAGCGGAAAACCGAACAATTATACAATATCTGCCTTATGTAACACGTTGGGATTATTTAGCTACTATGTTCACAGAAGCAATAACTGTAAACGGACCGGAACAATTGGGAAATATTCAAGTACCTAAAAGAGCCAGCTATATACGAGTAATTATGTTGGAGTTAAGTCGTATAGCTTCTCATCTACTATGGCTGGGACCTTTTATGGCAGATATTGGTGCACAAACCCCTTTTTTCTATATTTTTAGAGAAAGAGAATTAATATATGATCTATTCGAAGCTGCCACAGGTATGAGAATGATGCATAATTTTTTTCGTATTGGGGGAGTAGCGGCTGATCTACCTTATGGTTGGATAGATAAATGTTTGGATTTCTGCAATTATTTTTTAACAAGGGTTATTGAATATCAAAAACTTATTACGCGAAATCCCATTTTTTTAGAACGGGTTGAAGGAGTGGGTGTTGTTGGTAGAGAGGAAGTTATAAATTGGGGATTATCAGGACCGATGCTTCGGGCTTCCGGAATACAATGGGATCTACGTGAAGTTGATAATTATGAGTGTTACGAGGAACTGGATTGGGAAGTTCAATGGCAAAAAGAAGGAGATTCATTAGCTCGTTATTTAGTTCGAATTGGTGAAATGGTGGAATCCATAAAAATAATTCAACAGGCTTTGGAAGGAATTCCAGGGGGGCCTTATGAAAATTTGGAAATTCGCTGCTTTGATAGAGAAAAGGAGCCAGAATGGAATGATTTTGAATATCGATTCATTGGTAAAAAATCGTCTCCTACTTTTGAATTGCCGAAACAAGAACTTTATGTGAGAATTGAGGCCCCCAAGGGAGAATTAGGAATTTTTCTAATAGGAGATCAGAATGGTTTTCCTTGGAGATGGAAAATTCGTCCACCTGGTTTTATCAATTTGCAAATTCTTCCTCAATTAGTTAAAAGAATGAAATTGGCTGATATTATGACAATACTAGGTAGCATAGATATCATTATGGGAGAAGTTGATCGTTGAAATGATAATTGATACAACGGAAGTCCCAGATATAAATTCCTTTTCCGGATTGGAATCGTTCAAAGAGGTCTATGGAATTCTATGGATACTTTTACCAATTTTGATTCTTGTCTTGGGAATTACCATAAGTGTACTAGCAATTGTATGGTTAGAAAGAGAAATATCTGCAGGGGTACAACAGCGTATTGGACCTGAATATGCTGGTCCTTTTGGAATTCTTCAAGCTCTAGCAGACGGAACAAAACTACTATTCAAAGAGAATCTTATTCCATCTAGGGGAGATATTAATTTATTCAGTATCGGACCATCCATATCAGTCATATCCATTCTAATAAGTTATTCAGTAATTCCGTTTGGCTATAACGTTGTTTTATCAGATTTCAATATGGGTGTTTTTTTATGGATTGCTATTTCGAGTATTGCTCCCATTGGACTTCTTATGTCAGGATATGGCTCAAATAATAAATATTCCTTTTTGGGTGGTCTACGAGCTGCTGCTCAATCGATTAGTTATGAAATACCATTAACTCTATGTGTCTTATCAATATCTCTACGTGCGATTCGTTGAAACCGAAAAAGCTATTTGATGCTATTCTATTGCTATGCTCCTCTCTTTATAGTACTATATTTCTATATAGTACTATAATTTCTATATAGTACTATATAGCAAATAAATTGAATAGAAACCTTCATTATCTTTATTTTCTTTTTCAAAATTCTGATTGAAGAACTAAATTAGATAGTTATATGAGTAAAATAAAACAGCTTATATTGAATCTAATTTCAGAATACTAGATTCCTTCTAGTTAATAGATAGTATGATGATTTTATAAGGGCAGTCAAAATATTGAGTCTCATTTTCTATGTATAAGAATGAAATAAAATTATAAACAGAAGAGGACATTTAACCCAAGATTGGATAATTTGTCATCCTGTTTTGAAGCGGTCTCAAAAGACCAACCTTATTGAGTTTTAGTTACCATTTTTATGAATTATCATAGCTATATAAAAATAAATAAAGGGGGTTAATAAAAAAGACTGGATGGTTAGAAACACCAAGATACACAAAGGATTAGTAACACAGATTTTGTAAATTATCCAAAAGACAATTTACGCAGAATATAAAAAGAATACTAATTGGGGGCTTTTTTTTGGTAGAAAAAAGAAAGCAGTACTCCCCACAACTCCGATCCAGAGTATGCTTCCATTCACTCACTAAATAAATGACTATCAGGAACGAAAAAATCCTTTCCAATTTTTGGAGGTCCCTTTTTCATAGCACAAAAAAGAAGAATAGGAACGAAAAAAAGAAGAAATCAAAAACGAAAGAGAAATCTATTTTTCGTTTTTGATTTCTTATATCCATATTCATGGAGATAAAATTCACATCATAATTAAGAAACGAATGTGTAATTCTTTTTCGTCATTCAAAATCATGAGGGTTATTGAGAATTATAAAAGAGTATTTTATTGAAGAATTCAGTTATTACTCAACAAATTTGTATTTTTTAGGGATGAGATCAATTCAGAAGTGCTTTAATTGGAAAATAGATTTCTCTTTCTTATTTCTAGAACAGACAGAATTGAATTGGTCTAATTCAGAACCGTTCGATAGATTTTCATCTTCTATATCTTAGGGATATATCAAGAGATAAATAATCGACCCGGTCCTTAGATTTACTTAAGGCTTTCCAGGAGCCGTATGAGGTGAAAATCTCATGTACGGTTCTGTAATAGAGATGGGAACAGGAATGTTATCACCGACTAGGATTATCTAACAGTTTAAGTACAGTTGATATAGTTAATGCGCAATCAAAATATGGTTTTTGGGGTTGGAATTTGTGGCGTCAACCTATCGGTTTCATCGTTTTTCTAATTTCTTCGCTAGCAGAATGTGAAAGATTACCTTTTGATTTACCAGAAGCAGAAGAAGAATTAGTAGCTGGTTATCAAACAGAATATTCAGGTATTCGATTTGGTTTATTTTACGTTGCTTCCTATTTAAACCTTTTCATTTCTTCATTATTTGTAACAGTTCTTTACTTGGGCGGTTCCAATATTTCTATTCCGTACATATTTGTTTCTGAATTTTTTGAAATAAATAAAACGTACGGAGTTTTTGGAACTACAATTGATCTCTTTATTACATTTTCTAAAAGCTATTTTTTCTTATTCGTTTCTATCATAACAAGATGGTCTTTGCCGAGGCTAAGAATGGATCAATTATTAAATCTTGGATGGAAATTTCTTTTACCGATTTCTCTCGGTAATCTATTATTAACAACTTCGTCTCAATTGTTTTCGCTGTAAAAGATGTTCTATATTCATTACTTGTCTCAAATAAGAGAAAGAAATCAAACAAAACTATACTATTCATAGATATTTACAATATGTTCCTTATGGTAACTGGGTTCATGAATTATGGTCAACAAACAGTACGAGCTGCAAGGTACATTGGTCAAAGTTTCATGATTATCTTATCTCACGCAAATCGTTTACCTGTAACTATTCAATATCCTTATGAAAAATTAATCACATCAGAACGTTTCCGCGGTCGAATCCATTTTGAATTTGATAAATGCATTGCTTGTGAAGTATGTGTTCGTGTATGTCCTATAGATTTACCCGTTGTTGATTGGAAAATGGAAACGGATATTCGAAAGAAACGATTGCTAAATTACAGTATTGATTTCGGAATCTGTATTTTTTGTGGTAACTGTATTGAGTATTGTCCAACAAATTGTTTATCAATGACTGAAGAATATGAACTTTCAACTTATGATCGTCATGAATTGAATTATAATCAAATTGCTTTGGGCCGTTTACCAATGTCAATAATTGATGATTATACAATTCGAACAATTCAAATCAAAAAAGACATTTTTTTTTAATTCAATAAAATACAATTCTTAAAAAAAAATAAATAAAAAAAAAAAAAACGAATATTCTATATATTGCTATATTATAGAATAGATATAAATAGAATAATCAAAATCAAATATTTTCAAAAATTGTATAAAAAATGAAGAATATAGTCGATATCATATTAGTAGAAATATTCGATAATTATTAGAGAACTATATTCTTCAATAGAATATATAAATATATTATCGAAATTGAAAATATTTTTGAATTTCAATAAGATTTTCAATGGTTATATATGTTCTATCTACCTTTATACTTGAGTTTTAATATCGTTTCAAACTACTCTTTCTTTCGTATCAAGAGTGGAATGACATTGATTATATAACCATAACTATATCAATTTAAACTACTTAGGTTTTTCAATGCAAAGAAAAATTGAAGTATATAAAAATTTTTTCCTGGTCATATCAATAAGGTCATGAAATTTCGATTTCTTTGTCTTTTTTTTTTATTACATATAATGGATTTGCCTGAAACGCTGCACGATTTTCTTTTAGTCTTTCTGGGATCGGGTCTTATATTAGGAAGTTTAGGAGTAGTATTACTTACCAACCCCATTTTTTCTGCTTTTTCATTGGGACTGGTTCTTGTTTGTATATCTTTATTATATATTTTAGCAAACTCGCATTTTGTAGCTGCATCACAGCTACTTATTTACGTGGGAGCTATTAACATTTTAATCATATTTGCTGTAATGTTCATGAATAGTTCCGAATATTACCAAGATTTGAATCTTTGGACCGTAGGGGATGGAATTACGTTGATAGTTTGTACAAGTATTTTTGTTTCATTAATCACTATTATTTCAGATACATCATGGTACGGAATTATTTGGACTACAAGACCAAATCAGATTATTGAGCAAGATTTGATAAGTACTAGTCAACAAATTGGAATTCATTTATCAACAGATTTTTTTCTTCCATTTGAACTAATTTCAATAATTCTTTTAGTTTCTTTGATAGGTGCAATTGTCGTAGCTCGCCAGTAATAAATCTTTAGAGAACTAGTAATAGAAATCAAGATTCTTTTTTTTTTTTTTCAATTTTCTCACATTCATTTCTGTCGAATTCTATGTGAAGTGAAAGAGTTTTTATGTAGAAATTCTTTTTTTTTATTGCCAATATATTCTTTTGTTAATGAATCCAAATTTATAAGGAGTTGGTCAATGATGCTCGAACATGTACTTGTTTTGAGTGCCTATTTATTTTCTATTGGTATCTATGGATTGATCACGAGCCGAAATATGGTTAGAGCCCTTATGTGTCTTGAACTTATACTGAATGCAGTTAATATAAATCTAGTAACTTTTTCTGATTTTTTTGATAATCGCCAATTAAAAGGAAATATTTTTTCAATTTTTGTTATAGCTATTGCAGCCGCTGAAGCGGCTATCGGACTGGCTATTGTTTCCTCAATTGCTCGTAACAGAAAATCAACCCGTATCAATCAATCGAATTTGTTGAATAAATAGCATTAATCCTATCATAATCAAGTCGAATTTCAAATAGTGTAATATTAATCTAATCAATTCATTTGAGTATTTATTCGACACAACTTATGATCATATCATGTTTGCATTGCCTAAATCATAAGAAATGAAAGTATCCTGGTCCTCTTCTATTTATTCCCTCTTCTAAATTTATGTAGACGCCTTTTTTTTATTAACAGTTAATAATATTATCACAAATCATTGATTCATCTGGTATATAAATATACGATTCATTTACGAGTTTACTAGATCGATAATTTGCATTTTTGAGCATCCAAAATTACTATAGAGAATGTCACATTCAGTAAAGATTTATGATACATGTATAGGATGTACTCAATGTGTCCGAGCCTGTCCCACCGATGTATTAGAAATGATACCTTGGGGTGGATGTAAAGCTAAGCAAATAGCTTCTGCCCCAAGAACAGAGGACTGTGTTGGTTGTAAGAGGTGTGAGTCCGCTTGTCCGACGGATTTCTTAAGTGTTCGAGTTTATTTGGGGCATGAAACAACTCGAAGTATGGGTCTCGCTTATTGATTCGTTTCAAAAAACACCACACGAATACGTTTTTTACTGGCAAAAACTCGTGCTCAAAATAAAAAAGAAAAAAATTCTATTTTGAGCACGGGCTTTTCTGGCCCAAGTGTATCTTATTTTTATCACGAATTATTTTCCTTGGTTAACAATAGTTGTTGTTTTCCCAATAGCCGCAGGTTCCTTAATTTTCTTATTTCCTCATAGGGGAAATAAGGTAATTAGGTGGTATAGCATTTGTATATGCTTAATCGATCTCCTTCTAACAACCTATGCATTTTGTTATCATTTCCAATTGGATGATCCACTAATTCAACTGACGGAGAATTATAAATGGATCCATTTTTTTGATTTTTACTGGAGATTAGGAATAGATGGACTCTCTATAGGACCTATTTTACTGACAGGATTGATAACTACTTTAGCCACTTTAGCAGCTCAGCCGGTTACTCGAAAATACCAATTATTCTATTTCCTTATGTTAGCAATGTATAGCGGTCAAATAGGACCATTTTCTTCTCGAGACATTTTACTTTTTTTCATCATGTGGGAATTGGAATTAATTCCCGTTTATCTACTTTTATCCATGTGGGGGGGAAAGAAACGTTTGTATTCAGCTACAAAGTTTATTTTGTACACTGCAGGAGCTTCTGTTTTTTTATTAATGGGAATTCTGGGTATTGGTTTATATGGCTCTAATGAACCAACATTTAATTTTGAAACATTAATTAATCAATCATATCCCGTGGCACTAGAAATAATATTCTATACGGCATTTCTTATTGCTTTTGCTGTCAAATCGCCGATTATACCCTTACATACATGGTTACCAGATACCCACGGAGAGGCACATTACAGCACTTGTATGCTTTTAGCCGGAATCTTATTAAAAATGGGAGCATATGGGTTGGTTCGAATTAATATGGAATTTTTTTCCCACGCTCATCTCCATATTTTGCCCCTGGTTAATGATATTAGGTTGTATTCAAATAATCTATGCCGCTTCAACATCTTTTGGTCAACGGAATCTAAAAAAAAGAATAGCTTATTCTTCCGTATCTCATATGGGTTTTATAATTATAGGAATTGGTTCTATAAGTGATACTGGTCTCAACGGGGCCATTTTACAAATAATATCTCATGGATTTATTGGCGCTGCCCTTTTTTTCTTGGCAGGAACTAGTTATGATAGACTGCGTCTTCTTTATCTTGACGAAATGGGCGGAATGGCTATCCCAATGCCAAAAATATTCACTATTTTCACTATCTTATCAATGGCTTCTCTTGCATTGCCTGGCATGAGCGGTTTTGTTGCAGAATTGATAGTTTTTTTTGGAATAATTACTAGTCAAAAATATCTTTTCATGATGAAAATACTAATTACTTTTGTAACAGCAATTGGAATGATATTAACGCCTATTTATTTATTATCTATCTTACGGCAGATGTTCTATGGATACAAGTTTTTTAATACACCAAACTCTTCTTTTTTTGATTCTGGGCCCAGAGAATTATTTATTTCGATTTCTATCCTTATACCCATAATAGGTATTGGTATTTATCCAGATTTCATTTTCTCATTTTCGGTTGACAAGGTTGAAGCTATTCTATCTAATTTTTGATGGATGATTTTTGTGAATAAATGAATCAAAAAGATAAAAAAAATCTTTTTCCGTTAGATTCATTTAAAAAATGGAAATTAGAATCGAATATGTTTGTTGTTTGTGAGAACCCCTTGAATCATTACTTGATTGAAAGGGTTCTCGACGATTTATGGAAAGTATATATTTATATGCTTTCCATATTTTTCTTTTCAGGTTCTTTTAGTCAATTAGATGTAAATGAACCATAACTATGTAGTCCTATTCCTAATAGATTGATCCCCAAATAACATATCCAAATTATAAGAAATCCTATCGAGGCCAC
>JALAZF010001293.1:27500-28982 GCA_022829125.1 Lathyrus tuberosus
CTGAGAAGTAGATTTTGTGAAAGAGCCCTCCCTATCTGATAAACAAGGATCCCATGATCCTGAATCTCTCTTATATGAGATCTAAAATCCCAAGTTTGTCTATGAAGAGCAGATCGAATTATATTAGTGTCTAGAATAGATTTCTTTTGTATAATACTAATCGATAGCGCCTCATTAGTAAGTGCTACAAGATCAGGTACATTAGAACCTAGAGTTATAGACCCCAATCGATTAGTATTGAATATTTGCTTTTCCAAGTGAAATCCCCTAGTATATGAAAGAGTAAAAAAGTGCTTTCTTTGTTGTGGAATAAGAAGCCTTCGGATCTTAATGCATGTATTTAATTTATTCGGCCCTATTAAACCAGGGTCTACTTTTTGTGGAATATGAGTAGAAGCAATAACAAGATTATTGCTAGTAGCACCGTTTTCAGAATCTCTGGAAAGAGAGTTCACTAATATACCCAGCGATAAGTCATCTGACTCCTTCCTATCGAAATCATGAATGTTTGGAATCCAAATTATGCAAGGAGACATTGCTTTTACTAATTCGAATTGAATTGTGAGATAAAACCGGTCTAGTTCCTTTTCCGGTATGATATCGCTAGATACCGGATCCTCCATACTTAGAAACTTCAATCGGCTATCAAGCTTACGCTCGAAATCGTCGCTATGATCCCTTTCATAAATCTCTGGATTATAGCAACTACCCTCGTAATCCGGTAAAAGACTGTAAATGGTACCCTCTCTTTGATCAAAAAGATCGTCCTCATCATAACCCGTATCAAAACCCTTAGGAAAGTTCTCCAGGAACTTGTTTACAAATACTGTAATGAAAGGAACATAGGAGGTTGTCGCTAAAGATTTGAGCAAATAGGATTGTCCAGTTGTTATAGAACCTATCACTAAAATACCCCTAGAAGGGGATAGGGCTAAGCGTAGCGAAAAGGGTTTCCCAGGAGATGGGAAATCCAAACAACTAGCCCGACATGGGATTTCTGAATAAGTGATTGTCTGATAATGAGCGAGGAATACCCGTCTTTCTGCTAAGCAGGATGTATTGAACTCATAATTCATTAGATCCTTTTTATGAATGTCAATTAAATATCGTAAGTAAATTATTCCCGGTTGTTCAATCATTTGATAACCAGAGTTATTCTTTGATAACTCATCACTATTAGTAAGACTCACTAAAATTTGATCCATCCTTTTTTCTGTCGTTAAGGTCGAGTAGTTAAGCAAGAATTCTCTTTCTTTATCAGCAATTAAATCACTATTCGCGATCCAGGATTCTATTTTATCATCAATCCAATCACTATTCATGTTTTTTCTTTTTTTTATCAATGAATAGATTTTTTTACTTGTATGACTTAAATGTCTCGTATTTTTCAAAAACGCGATTCGATTGATGGGATTTGGTATAATCCTTATGAAATTCATGCGATTCAAACCTTCACCCCTTGGTATGTTGCTGCCAGAAGGC
>JALAZF010001294.1:0-28913 GCA_022829125.1 Lathyrus tuberosus
TGAAGGGCAACCTCCACCCCGCCTTGTCGAACATAAATTCATATAACGGGATTCGCATTCCCCGATAAGGCTAGCATATACGATGATGCTCCTCTGGACGGAAAACCTTCCAAGATTTGTCCGAACCGATGAGCCTGTGCTCGACAGTGCAGAACACGTCGTCCTCGTCTTTGTAGACGAAGATTGATGACATCTCCAAGGGTTCTTTATAGACCCACTCTTCGAGCGGGCGCTCCCCGTGCGAAAGCCATGTGAGCCATGGGGGAGTCGGGTTGGTCGTCGTCTTCTTCGAATGATCCTACGGCCACCTTCATAGACAAATCGTCCATTTACCTGAAAAGCAGAAGGAAACGGTGAATTCGATGGGTCGTATCAAATTCACCCCTCCACCGCTGTTCAAGCGAACGGGCGAGGAAGGGGCAAGGCTCTCTCGGTTCCCCGACATAACCGGCCGAGGATCGACACGTTCGCCGGGGAACTCATTGCCTCCCCGGAAGATTCTGCCCCGTGTCCCCGTGACGCTAAGGAAAGAGAGTAACTATTGGGGACCCCGAGACATTCAACGGGTCCCCGACATGTTCATCCCTAATCCCCGAAATATTCAACGAGAGCGGGTGAAGTTCTTAGCACCCCCTCTCTCAACAACTAAAGATTCCCGCTGTATTCGCCAGGAATCCTCTCATTTCTCATGAGAACATCATCAGTTCATCAAGGAAATACCTTATACTAGATGAAATTAAAGAGAAATGTAAGAAAAAAGATCGATTTCGAAGCAAGTACCTTATGAGTAGCGGTTTAGGGTTCCGGCGCGGAGTTTCCGGCAGCTTTACGGCGGAGAGCGACTGTTGTAAGTTCCAGGCAACGGAGTGTCCGGCGGCTGACGGCGGCGACCGGCAACGGGAGAGGGTAGAGAGAGAAGGGGAAGGATTCTTGAGAGAGAAAGGCAAAAGTGAAAAATGAACGAGGGGAGCAGCTTTTTATAGGCGATTCTCGCGGGACTCGAGGGGCCTAGGGCACTCGAGTGCACTACCCTAGCCAGCCGCCCTAGCCTCCCTAGGTAATGATGGCAGGTGACACGTGGCACGCACGCAGCTGCGCGTCTTCCCACGCGTGTCATTCCAGTTTCCCCCAACGCTTTGGATCTGAAACTCCTCATCTCCCCGGCGTGCCGACCAAACGCGACTGAACGATGCCCGACTTATGTACGACCGTACGTACGTCGACCACGAAAATGGCTTCCCCGGTTCCTCTCTTGGGGTATCCCCGACATGCCGGTAAGCCTTAAGTCATTACTCTGACGCCTCAGAGCAACGACTTGGGGGGCTCCTGTTCTGGACTGGGCCGAGGCTGCCCCAACAGTCGAGCAGGCCCAACCCATACTACCCGGGGAGGTCAATAAGGCAATGTCCCTCTGCGTACACGCGACTGCCACGTGCTAGCCACAGTCTCGCCGGGCACTCAGGTAGTGTCGGGCACCTTGGACAATAGGAGTCGAGAACGTCCCACCCCGCTGAGATGCGACTCCTCGAAAAGCTAGC
This sequence comes from Lathyrus tuberosus, assembly GCA_022829125.1. Classification (NCBI taxonomy): domain Eukaryota; kingdom Viridiplantae; phylum Streptophyta; class Magnoliopsida; order Fabales; family Fabaceae; genus Lathyrus; species Lathyrus tuberosus. The sequence goes on from JALAZF010001294.1 coordinate 1,539, forward strand.
CCCTCCCCCGCGGGCATGCTACTCGTCCCTCCTCGTCGGACAGTATCGCCTCCCCGCGAGGCCATGCCCATTCTACGAGCTTCATATCTCCTCGACACAGAAGGCTCCTCCCCGCGAGGAGCACCCAACGGTCCACCCCGCGTGGACACGTTCCAAGTAACCTCCCACTTCCGAAAGATTCGGTCTGCCCTGCTTCCGGAAATCTAGGAGCAGCTACTCTAGGGCGAATACCACGTGCTGGTCTTCACTACTACACGTAAGCCCTAGCAGTTACTTGGAGTGGGCCTAGTTAATCCAGCCCATTGCAGGTAACCGTTGGCCCCGCGCTGGGGGCTCTCTATAAATACCCTCTCATTTGAGAGGGCCAGGTTAGACACTTTTCTTCCTACCATTCTCACTTCTTGTATTTGTTGATATTCTGTACACTCTCTCACTTGAGCGTCGGAGTACCTTGCAGGTACACCCCCCCACCGTCTCTCACCATCACCGGAGCTGCAGTTCCAGACGCCGTTGGCCACCATCACTGTCTGATCCAGGTACGATCAATTGTCTAATATGCAATTTGTTCCTCTATCCTCCATTAGGAGGCATAAAAGACCATTTTGGAGTAAGGTGAATTTTGTTGAGACACGAGTTACCTAAGAGTTTATAGGGTCAAGTTGTTGCTAGTAAAACTTATTTGATCAATAAATCCTCATCCACATGAATAGGGTTCAACACACATATGGAGGTTTGGAATGGGAAGTTGATAGACTACTTTAAATTTATGTTTTTTCGGAGATTTGAAGTTTGTGCATATCAATAAGTTTGATGTTAGGCCTCTAAAGTGTCTCTTTATTGGTTACCATCAAGGTATGAAGTATAAAAGATATGGAATATGGAACAATGAAGATCAAATTTTATCATAAGTAGTGACATTACTTTTATTAGACTCATATAGGGATAAATTGCAAAGACATGGAAGTGAAAGACTCTAATACTAATGTGGAATAGACTCCGTTTGAGTCGAAGGTTCCTGCTAGTGAGACTAGAGATGAGTAGAAAGTTAAGGCTCCCGCTTCTAGTTATATATAGAATGGAAACCTAAAATGACTTTAGATTATGAGTAGGCTCATGATATGGCAAGGAGTTAGCTTGTAACACCTTAGACATATGGTTATGCTGAACTTATTCGTTATAAAGGTAAAAAATACAAGAAATAGGATTTTGAATTGTGTTGATCGGTTGCATCTTTTTTGGCTTGTTTCAAGTAAAAATTTAAGTCAATCCAAATTTTTAAAAGATAAAGAGATCAGGGAAAAGAGATTAAACACACAAACTTTATGTTGATTCACCCCTTAAACCAAAGCTACGCCTAGTCCCCTTACACTGATATATTTTCATTATAATCAAAGTTATTACATATATCATTAAGATATAGCATAGTCCAACTGATATATATCATTTATTTCTCAAACACAAAGAATTGATTCCAACAGGATCGTTTTGGCATCTCAAAGAATACAACTAACACTTATTCCTTCCGGGAAGAACATCAGATACCCAGACAAAATTTTGTTCTTAAATTATGTGGTCAAATAAATACAATTTTTAATTTGATTTTTTTTTTCATATTTTTTTAATAATTAAACAAAAAGATGTCAAACAATAAAGTTTGACTCCAAATTTTTTGTATTTTTTCGCTCATTATTTTTTAATTGATGATAGAAGTATTTAGAATTTTAATTATACATATTTTTCCGATCAAATTTTATGATTTTTTTTGTTATGAAAGACTAAAAGTTAAGATAAATGGTTTTATTTCTTTTATTTTGTGATTTTAATTTCTTTATTAAAAATTAACAATTTAAATATTTTTTTTAGATTTTATGATCAAATTAAAACAATGATAAATATTGTGATGCATCAAATTAATAGACTAAAGTAGCTTTTTTAGATTTTTTTATAAAATAAATTGAAAATCATAATGATTGTAAAATGCAATTAAATTAAAATTAGTATCACTTTTTTCAAATATTTTTAATTACCTATACAAAATTAGAGTGTTGTAGTGAGTAGTTGAGAGACAATCGGTGATTGGATGGAAGTGAATCTTCAAGAAGAAGAAAGAAGATATTTTGGGGATTGAAGAACTAAGATTCAAGGAGAGGCTTGTAGAAAGGATCAAAGGGGTCTTAATTTAGTTATTTGCATAAAGTTTGGAGCATTTTAGAATACTATATGATAAAACAATAGAAAGATTGGACTATTTTTGTCTTAATATAGTTACTTGTAGAAAGTAGTGGTATGTCTTAGAACGCTAGATGTTAAAATCATCAACACTCCTTTGATTTATTACACTAAGCTTCAAGCTAAATAATGACCTTAAATCGGAGAAGAGCCGAATTTGATGAAGAGTACTCATTATCCCGGCGAGGTGCAGTTGGTAAGCATCATGTAAGATATATTTCGTAGTAGACTATACTTAAAATATGCCATTAGCATAGTCAGTGAGGTGCAGTTGAAGCTTTAAAGAATGAAAGAGATGAAGTGTGAATGCTCACCAAGTCACATATGAGTGAACAATATGTTGTAAAAACATAAGGTCTTTTTTATAAAGTTATACGCCTAATCACACACGCACTAAAACAAGTTTTATAGCTTATTTTTCTTAAGAAAATATTTCTCAAAATATTTTAAAGCAATGCCAGTTGAATCAGGAGCTTTCAAAAATGTTATATGGGCAATTTTTTGGTAATGGTCAATTGAATGAAACTTATACCCAAGTGATAGGATTAGTAAAAAAACGCGCCCTAAATGTTTAGGACAATGTCTTAATTAATGATAACTACTATATATCTTTTCTTTCCGAATAAAACGTACTAAACGATTAATTTTAGGTCAACAAATCGATTAGAGCATGATATCTTTTCTTTTCAAATAAAACCTATTAACCAATGTCTAGCCTATAAATAGAGCTCTCTTCCCCCATATTTCACATTCTAGAATCATGAGCTCTACTATCTTATTCCTCTTCCTCTCTTTAAAAATATTTTCTCACTTTCTCTCACTTAAAAATTTAGTTGTGGTGCTTTCGAGAAAGGTCTTTTGCAAGTGAGGTATCTTTGTATTTTTGGAAGGGTAGAATTATAAATTTACCAAGAAACATTTTTACCTTAGTTGAATAATTTATCCAATTTGAGATTGTTTATTTGGGTTTGAAGCTAAACCCTTTAAAAGGTTTAGTATGGAGATTTAGTTATTAAGTCACTAGTTCGGTTCAAAGGCTCAGCCCATTCAAAGGTTTTAATGATTCGAGATCAGTTTGGTATAAAATCTCACATTAATTCATGGTTATCTTGGTAAAAACCTTTGTTCGGTTTGTGAGCTTATCCCGATTTAAAAGCTCACTTTGGTTTGAGATAAGCCTGGTAAAATTTCGATTTAGCTTAGGGACTTATTGCTTCAAGTTGTCGATTGGAAAGAAGACTATTTGCTTCTCTCTGTTGCTCTTAATTTGGTTTGCAATTATTTAGAACATTCATTTTCCTTGTATAAGGGGGTTTGAGAGTTCAACCAACTAAAAGCTCTTAAGATTTACTTGATACTATCAAGAACAAATCTTGGGGAGAAGATTATGTCTTTTCTTTTTTACCGATCCTTTATAATTCCTAGTGTTATCCATCTATCCCTTAACTCCTTACTTTCTGTATTTTATTCTTAATTTTTGCTGCTAATTTTTAAAATCCTTTTAAAATGAATTTAAAATCTAAATGTGATCCTAAAGTTTTTTAAACAACTATTTTTCTGAAACACACAATTCACTCCCCCTCCCTTTCTTATGTGTGGAGTCATATTTCGAATAGAAGCCTGTTGTGCTAAGTTGCCAATGGATGATTAGGAAAATATTTGACACCAACAATTGTAGTAGAGATTTTAATGTCAAGATTATGAGTCCAGAGTAGTTAAGCAAGAGAATTCAAAAATCCTTGAAAAATAACTATATGATGAAGATTAAGGATATAAAGGAAAAGACTCAAATGATGTGGAATGTAAGGGTCAACAATACAAAAGCAATTAGGGCAAGATGTCCAGCTAAAGGCGGGTGAATGGTTCATTCTTATAGCATTACAATAGAATGTATGACTATTATCATGAAATTCGAAGAACAAATTTTGGCTCAACAATCCAGTTAAAAGAGTGTTATTATAGAAGGCCTCATTTCAAAAGAGTTTGCATATGTTATGCAACATGTAAAGAGAATTTCAAGCTTTTTAGACATGTTATTGTTCTTGATGGGTGCTTTTTAAAGGATATTTGTGGAGGGTAAATTTTGACACCCATTGGAAGAGATCCTAATTTTGGGCCAACTACTAGGAGAAGTACTCCAATAAAGAGCGCTACTAAAAAAGACCATTTAATTTAGTTATGTTTAAGCTTCAATGCTTAATGAATGTTTACTGTTTAATGATCAATGATCAATGTTTGAATGTTTGAATGTTTGAACTAAATAACTTGAATACATAACATGTTTAATTGATCATGTTAAACTGATACAAAAATTATATGCAAAATTTATGTCTAAATTTTTATTGAGCTCGACTGGCATTACCTAGTATATATGGTAACATTTCTGTCAACATTCATTTAACATTCATTTAACTGTCAAAAACTAATTATATGAAGAAAAAAAAAGGTTTATGTGCAAAATTTATGTCCAAATTTTGATTGAGCTCGTGTGGTATAACCTGATCTATGTGGTAATAATTTTGTCAACATTCATTAACCTATCATAAACTGACTATGTGTAAAAAGCATGGTTTATGTGCAAAATTCATTTCCAAATTTTGATTGAACTCAATTGATATAAACAAAAACAAAAAGAGAATTGCATCCATTTCAATCAGAATTGCATTTCAACTTGATTTAGAGTAACATTACATCTCATATTAATTGATACATACTAACATTTGCATTTAAATGGTACACTGGGTCCATCATAACAATATGAGTATTAATAGAGTAAAAAAAAACAAAATCTTTAAAATTTTCTTCCACTTCATTGTGTTCTTAAAATCCACTTCAACTTCTTACAATTATTGTCTTTTTCCTCAATTGTTGCCCTTTGTAATTCAAGATTATGCAATTGCTCCTCTTTTTTTTTTTCAACCTCAATTTTCGCTTTATTATAAAGTGATCCTTTTCATCTTCCACTTCTCCATATAACTAATCAAAGAACACACACTCCGATTGAGTAGAGCCATGTGTACATTAAAAAACCAAAATAAATTGTTGCAAACCAACTTAGTTTGCCCAGAATTCATGAGAAAGAAGAATGATTAGGAATGCTTACTCTAAAGTGTGGACATCCGTAAAATTGCTTTCCATAGTTGCTAAGTGTTATTTTCCCTACGAAGAATGGCAATGTCTCTACAATGACAATTGGGTCTCCATCGCAGATTGGAGCTTGCATACACCTGCCGACACTATTCCCTTTCGCAATGGAAGAAAAGTGCTAAGAACTTATTTACACCTTTGCTTCAATAACATATTTAAGGGTTAGGCTATGGAGATGACAAATTTTATGCCCTGATTAAATTTAGGGTCCAAATGTGAGAGAAAACTCAATGAAAACAATGATGGTAGCGAAAAGTTTCCAACTAAGATGTCATGTATTCCAAAAGAGTCAATGTTTCTAGGAAACAGACTTTTTGAGGAAATAAATGATTAAATTGGTCTTTTTAAAATTTGAGAGACGAAAATGGACTCTGTGTTAAAATAAAAAAATAAAAAGGATATTTTTCATTGTTTTTTAAATACACAATTGCTTACTTGATTCCACTTTAACAGTGTCACGTATTAAATGAGGCCGTTATATATGCAAAATTTGAAGGGGCCAATAAATTTCAAGAAAAATCAAATAGAGGGACCAAAAAGAAAAACTTAATAGAAGGTGGATCAAAAGTTTAAAACCACCAAATTAAGACGATCAAAAGAGCATTAAAACTAAATATTATTTAAACAAAGCAATTGAAATTAAAAAACTAACATATGACAAAAATATATTATATCATTGATAATATACTAATTTATACATAGAATTATATTTATAATATTATATAAAAAGAAAATAAAAGATATATTGTCCGTGTGAAATAATTATACATTGATAGTCAATGCACAATAGATAAACTGCCAAATCTCAAAATAAAATTAAAATAACTTTGTGGATATGACATACTAGATAAATTTTCTCAAAATAAAATAAAAATAACTTTATTAGAGGACACTGGGTAACTATTTTAAATCTGTCCATATCCATTGAAATCTTATATAAAAGTTTCAGAGTTTTATCTCTCTATAACATATTTAATAAACTAATACTTATAATAAGAAAGGGTAACAATTAATTTTGAAAAGAAAATGGTAACAAATTTCCTAAAAAATGGTAACAATCTTGTGGACAACAAAAAAAGATACTACACGCTTGGTGAATATTTTGAGTAAAAAAAGGACACTCATTCCTTGTTTGAATGTCAATGAACAACTAACTTGTCCAATTTTCACGTGGTGAAATTAGGACACTCATTCCTTGTTTGAATGTCAATGAACAACTAACTTCCCAATTTTCACGTGGTGAAATTAGATTAAAAGTCCTTGTAATTCATTCCTCAAGTTTTCTCTAACAAAAAAAATGGAAATGGAAGTTCAAGTTACTGTGAAGGAAGAACTTAAGAGGTCAGATCTTATAAGGTACTATTATTGATTTTACCCTCATGCATACTCTTGTTTTAATCTCTGTGCAATATGAGAAATGTTTGAAAAATGTTTGCAGGAACATAGAGATCTGTTATATTTATAGAGAAAATCATGTGATTGTGATTGAAGAAGGGTGTAATGAAAAAAGCATAGAAGATCAAGAATATAAAGACAGAGGGAGGATTGGTTTAATAGTCATAATCTCAGTGGTATTATGCATGTTCGGGATGTTCATCCCTATAGAGAGTAAGTTCAAGTTCATCCCTATAGGGAGTAATGCTAGGGAAGAACATTTACCTGAATGGTTTAATATTGTCTCACTTGTCCCTGCGGTTTTAATCTACCAAATATGTATACTGCGGTTTACTCTAGACCACGCTGTTAACAAAAGCATTTTTGCAATCCTATGCATACTTATCATAACAACTGCAATATCAGTAATGGAAATCAGCTCTGCTTCCAAGACAGCTGCTATCATTGTTTTGATCTTATGGGGAATCTTATTTGCAATTATTCTTATTGTTAACCGCCAAGAGATCTATAATCTATGTGCATGTCTCAACAACTCATAAGTTTCTCTACATGTTAGATAAATAAATCCATGTATATATAGTTTCATGGAAGGATATTGTAATTCATTTTGCTTCTCAGTTTGAAGTGATTATAATAAAATACACAATCAACTTGGTTTGATTACTTAAAATTGAAAATTTTACAATGTTATGCATCATACTTGCTTTTAGAGTATAAACCACATCATATACCTTTGAGATCGCACAGTGCTTTAAGCAAAATGAACAAGAAAAGTCTTCGGTCACTAACATTTGGAAGGAGACAAGAAATGTATCATTACTGTCCAAATCATTTGTTATATGAAAGAAATTATCACAAGAGAGAATAACATGCCAACACACTAAAAATAAATATTTACGAAATCTTATTTCTACAAACTAAAGGTTATACAGTTCTGCCAAAACGTACTCATCATGGGAAGGCAGTAGTAAGACTAAGATACAAGGCTCAATTTGACCCTATAACACAAGCTCAATTTGACAGTATATTATAGGCCATTTTTTGCCACTTTGAGTCAAAGTCTTTCACTCAAAGTCTTTGACAGTATAATCTCGGATTAGCATTTACACCACCAGGTTTAACCAAACAATAACGGCATGACACTTCTCAGCCATGAATTGCATAACATACTATATTTGTTAAATTACCAAAATTACAAAAAGCAAATCAATAATAACAAAAAAATGGAAGTATTTGAATTAACTTTTTCAAGACAATTTAGTTATATTCATTGATTACAAAGACCTAAATTTCCCTCATCATTATGAAATGCATTAAACCCTTAGATAACCTAATCTAAGGCTCTCTTACCTAATTCCAAATTATTCCATCTTATCTTCCGGATTCTCAATTGCTTTCCAAATTTGACTACCCTTTTTGTACAGGATCACACCAAATGTCAGAAACCAGAAAAGCGCCATTCCTCGGTAGTATTCAATTCCAAAATGTGTACCAAACAAAACAGTTATTATGGCAGTGAACACAATTGCAGTAAGATTGTCTAATATGCAGTTTCTTCCTCTATCCTCCATTAGGAGGCATAAAAGCCAGAATATGTGCAGAAATACCATGCTTAAACCTAGGAAGATGAACAAAGAAAATTTCTTTTCTTCTGTCAGATAATCGGTAACCTGTTTTTTGAGTGTAACAGTTATGAAACTTCCGAGAACCACAAACATTTGAAACATAACAAAACGGACCTCAGCAAAATTGTCATTGAGGGCCAATGGCGATTGTCGCAAAACGGAAAGCAATGCTGCAGCATTTTCATTGGACCTTACAATGGTTCTTGGTGGTGAGTTCAACGCTTCCCAAATTTGACCCCCCCACTTGAATAGGATCAGGATGAATATCAACACCCAGATAACGACCGATCCTCCACAGTACTTGATTCCAAACAATGCAGCTAACAATGAAACTATGACAGCATTAAAAAGCATGGTAATAACGTTCTTTAAAATGCATTCTTTTCCTCTATCTTGCATTAGGAGGCGTAATTATCAAGTTCCAATCTTGATTCCTGTAAAATCGACTGCAAAGCTCTGGTAGTAGCTTCAGTTACCGCCGCTGCAGTTTCGGTTGACCTGGCGACATCTGTTACTGCGGTGGAGTCCTCTATGTTTACGATCACTTCGGGCACATGGGGCAACCCCCGAAGTGTTCTGTTAGTATCGACATGAAGTGGCTGGAAGACGGGCAACGGTGGTGGTGGTGGTGGTGGTGTTGGTGATGGACGACGACGAAGAAACGAAAACATATTCAAGATTGCGCTGAAGAAAGGTGGCAGAAAAGTTTGTTGAAGATAGAGAAAGAAAGAATCCGTAACAAATTCACATTCATATAGCGTTTGTAAAATTCATAACCAAATTTAAATTAATTAAAAATATTTGAATATAATTAAATAGTTATTAAATAATTTAACTATTAATATTGAATTATCCAACCATAATTTATTTTTGGATCTGGTTATAATCTGGTTATTATCCAAAATCTAAATGTTTTAATTTAATTATAATTTTTTTTTAAATTTAAATTTTTTAGAAAAAAACAATTATTTATTTTTTGAAAAGTTGCAACATTTTCCCAATCCCAATTGTTACACAGTTAATTTCTAAATTTTAAAGTAGACCAAAGCTGGTAAATTGAACTGAGTTTGACTTGACAACCAACTTATCAGTAATAACAAAACCTTAAAATAACTTTATTAAAAAATTAATGTATTAAAACCTCTTGGTATTTTAATACTATTTTATGTGTATTTTTTGAACTGCAAAGAAATGTTTAACTAATAGAAACTTGTAAGTAAGTGCAATAGTAATTCATTCATCTACCTATGAAAAATGCCTCTTTTTTTTTTAAATATTGTTAGCGCAACGCTAATAATTACTTGCATATTACAAAACAATCAAGTCTAAGTCCACAAACCATAATAAATTGTCAAGCAAGGGCAGAACATAATCATAATTTACATTTACAAGAAACAATTTATATGTTGCCATTTCAAAGAAAAGTCTCAGAAGTTCAATGTCAACAGATTGATATAGTCGATGACGCGGGATTATAACAAAGAAAGTCATTTGACTTGATGAGTTACGAAGTGAGAGGTAGAACTAATTTGAAATTTATTTGTCTTGATCAAAAGAATTATTTCTGTAAAAAAAGGAAAAGGAGTATGATACATGGAGAAGCTGGTTATCTATTGTAATATTTTTCAAAGAAAGTTTATGGAAAGTCCAACTTTTTATCAAGCATATCAAATGGACGTCGAAGAACAAATCACCAATGTGTTTTGGACAGATGCAATTGTTGGGGTTGGTTGAAAATATACATGTTGAAGAAGTCTCACATCGCTTAAAGCATCTCCAACCGTGAACCCATTTTTGGGTTCTTTGTGGGACTTATTAAACCACGTCAGCTTGAAGCAACTCAACTAGTTTTTCACTCCAATGGTGCAACTCTGAAAAATTTATATTGGGTCCCACAACTTTACTTTATATTATATATTAATATTTTATTCATATTAAATTTTATATTAATTAAAATAATAATTTTAATTATTTAAATTAAATTTGATATAAATTAAATAAAATTCAAATTAAACTTATAATTTAAAATGAAAATTAAAATTAATCTCAAATACTTGATATATAATTAAAAACAATAAAAATAAATAATATCACATAATTAATCAAACTTAAATTTCATCATCTTCATGTCCAAAACGTTCCTGATCCGGAGTATTCTAACAGGTCCACGTATGCTGGTCGTCAGATGGGCAAGGTGCTCGGAATGTTGATGAGGAGAGGAGGGGGTGTACCTGCAAGGCACTCCGACGCTCAAGTAAGAAAGGGTCAGAGAAAAGGGACAAGTACAAAGTGTATTCTCAGGGTGAATATTTGATACCTGACCCTCTCGAATGAGAGGGTTTATATAATGTTCCCCAGCGCGTGGCCAACGGTCATATTTTCAGGGCAAAATAACTGTTTTCCTGAAGAATAGGTAACTGCCCAAACTAGCTGTTATGGCGGGCAGGATGCCCAAACTAGCTGTTATACCGGGCAGGAAGGTAGTTACGGACATCTGTTCGTCAGCTGTCGAGGAGCTGTAAACCGTGTGTGACGGGCAATAGTTCTGGGCAGGACTGAGCAGTCTGTGACCGGTTGTAGGGGCAAAAGGGTGCTTTTGTCCCCTTAATGGACTGGATCCAAGCATTTGGGTCGTTACTGTAGCAATCATGGATTGGGTCGCGCATGGCCGTTGGCCCAGTCCAGAACAGTAGCCCCCCGAGTCGTTACTTCCGAGCGCGGAGGTGATGACTTAAGGATAGCGTACATTCCCGGGAAAGTGGAGTGTTTTGCTCGTTGGCTGTGGATGCCAGTGGTTTCTTTTGCCCACTGTGGCTGTTGGTCGTGGTCATTAAACGTTGCCCGTTACAGAGGAATACCAACAGTCTAGTGGAATATGAAACGATACGGGGGTTGCCACGTGTACGTTGGAACTTGTGCCGCCGCCGCTTAGGCAATGATGGCTAGCGGGTAGTCATTATGACTTATGTGCGCGTGGGGCTGCACGTGACCTCTTGTATAAATAGGAGGGAAAATTTTCATTATGAACTTTTTCCTTCAATCTTCACCACATTTCCTGCTCGCGAAATCTGCCCGTTGCATCTTTTGCCGTTTGAAGCTCCGAGCAACTTTCTTCAGTCTTCTATTTATAAGTAAGTCGTCTCTTTTCCTTGTTTTGCTTCTTATTGATGTTTATTTCGACATTGTATGCGGTTAGGTTAAATTTTAGGAGAATTAGGGTTGTATATGTGGTAGCTGCTGGTGGTGGATGATGGCTCCGCCGTCTCCACCGCCGTTAGCCTGTTGTTGCGCTGTATGTGAAGAGTCTGTCCGTGACGTCGTCGCGATGGTGACGTGCACGTGACCGTTCTAGCGTTGCATTTTACGGAGTTGTGAGTTGAATGAAAACCTTGTGACCTTGCTTTGGAGAAGTTCCTCGTGTGATAGGAGAGTTCCGGGCGTTGTCTCGCGGGGAGAATTTTTCGTAGTGTTGTCAGGGCTTAGGCCGGGGGACGTCGTCCTCAGCCCTTAGCGCGCCCTTTCACTTGTTCAGTGGTGGAAGGGTGGATTTGATTAGCTGTCGAATTCACTGTCTTTCTCTGCTTTTCAGGTGATGGCGACAGGGCCCCGTGGAGAGATTATATTAGATTCGTCCGAGGAGGAGTCTGGTTCCTCGGGGAGCAGTAGCACTCAGTCCTCGAGTGGGTCCAACGAGCAGGACATGGACTATGAGCAAGAGGATGAACTGCTGGACGATGATCAGGAAGAGGTGCCCGACGAGGAGGTATCCGAGGAGGGTGCAATGGAGAATAAAGCAGAGGAATGGGAGGTGGCGGAACCCTCTAAGCACGCGTCTGAATTCGCGACCTACATAGGGGATTGTTTCTAGACGGTGGGAGATGACGGGGACTGGAGATTCCATTTCCCCACTGCTGACGAGCGCGTCTGCACGAATTATGAGGAGCGCTTTACGATGTACGAATATGTTTTCAAAGAGCTGGGCTTGAGGCTTCCATTCACGGATTTCCAGTAGTCTGTCTTCCTACATCTTCGCTTGGCCCCCACTCAGCTCCATCCCAACTCGTTAGCCTTCCTTCGAGCGTTCGAGTTGGTGTGCGAGCACCAGCAAATAGGGGCGACCATCCCCTTCTTCTTCTTCACCATTTTTCACCTCCAACGAAAAACTTCTGGGAGGCGTTACGGTTGGGTCTCCCTGAAGCAGCCGCGCAAGCTGTTCAAACCTTTCTCTGAGTCTATACGGACATTTAAGACGAGGTACTTCGTCGTGGAGCCCGTGTCGGAGGCTGCCCAGGATAGTACGTTCTGCTGGGAGCCTGAAGTGGACGAGAACGGCGAGGATAGGATTAATGAGGAGGGGAAATACATCGGGCGGAGGTTGTTGAAATACCCCTTCCATTGGACCGGGGAGCATTTTAAGAAGCCCCCAAAAGATTATGTTTTTGAGCCTGCGAATTTGGACGAGGGGGACGCTGCTTCATATGAAAAGTTGTTGCAGTACGTGAACTCGTTCCTGATGGCCGAGTGCGTCACAAAGAAGAAGGAGGCGATCCTCAAGGACGATGGTAGCCCTCGGGTGGAACCTCGTTTTATTAATGTTAGGGGACTGCTGGGATGCAAGACTTATAGAGATGCCATGGATCTGCTCGGTATTTAACCTTAACATATTGCATTGCATTGCTCGTTATTTTCTATTGTCTGACGCGTGTTTTTGTCTTTTGCAGCCGCTATGCCTTCAGCCCACGAAAGGATGGTGAGGAACGTGGCCGTGCGGAAACAAGCTGCTGCAGCTGCTATTACAAAGGTTCGTCCTTCCTCTGCCCGTGCGGTTGGTCCTTCCCAGCCTCCTCAGGGGAATGCTTCTCCGGCCAATGTTCAGCGGTCTCCAATGCCCTTGGCGACCAGGTCGAAGCGTGCAAGGAACGAGGCAGTGGATCTGGGCAAGGCGCCAGAGAAAGCGAAGTTCGAGCTGCCTCCTTGTGTATTGGATAAGAGGTTCTTTGAAGGGACCTCTTTGGTGATTCCTCATGCTGATTCTCTGCATCTGCAAAGCCTGGACCGTCCGAGCAAGAGGGCGCTGGTGGCCCAGGATGCCTCTGCGGTGGTCAGGCTGTTGGAGATGGCGACCACCTATGCCGAGGGGGACACAGCCACTGAGAGTGAGCTGACTATTGCCCGAGGGAAGGTGACCGCTCTTGAGGAGAGCTTGAGGAAGGCCAGGGAGGAAGCTAAGGTTGCCAAGGAGGCGAAGGAAAAGGAGGGCGAGGAGGTTGCCCAGTTAAAGGGGGAGATGGTTACACTTGAGGCTGAGAAAAAGGCCGCTGAGGATTTGGTCGCGCAACTGCAGGCGGCCAATGCTCCTGGCGAGGAGGAGCCTGAGGACGTGAAGATGCTAAAGACAAGGTCAGAGTTAGTTGCCCGACTGGTGGTGGCTGAGGATGACAACGTAGTGCTTGGCGAGGAATCCTTCAAGAACGCAGTGTCTCAGCTTTAGGTGGTGAATCCTGGTGTTGATTTGGTTACCGAAGGCACCAATTTCCTGGCGTACGTTAAAGACGGGAAAATTGTGATGCCAGAGTCTCTCCTTGCCGGTCAAGCTAGGATCCAGACTTCTCTGCCCAATGATGAACGAGTCGAAGACACCAAGGAGTGATGATAGCAGATGATGATGTTTTTCCGGCCTGTGTGCCGTGTTGTTTGTTGTAATTTTATTCGATTTGGGGGGGGGGGGCGTGGCCCCCCTTTTTATGTAATTCGTACAATCTTTGGCCTTGGTGGCCTTTTTTACTTTATGTCCGGTTTATGTTGGCCGGTTCTATTACTTATATGATTTTAGTTTATATTGTTGTGCTTTATATTAGCGGTGTATGTATGACTGCCCGTCGGAGGGTGTGTCTATTAACAGAGCTTTCTTTTGAAAGATTACTCGTTGTGTGTGAATTCGCCAGTGTGGAGAACTGGTCGAATAGCCGGGGAAGGTCCTGGCGAGGTTGCGGATCTCAGGTCGCGATTGAGGCCTGAGGTCGCGGCGTGAACGTCCCATCGCGAGCTGGGGTTCTGCCAATCGTGGTACTTGGGCGAAGGCAATGCTCGATTGAGGACCGCCGACGAGCAGAGCTCCGACTCATTTACTTGAGCGGGACTCTACTTTGTACGTATGCATCGTTTGTACCTGGACGAGCATGATGACCGTTAGGTGGTCCTTTGACGCGAGGAAGTCTATTGTGACTTTAGCTGTAGTACTGCTTAAGTTTTTCAGCGTTCCATGGTCGAGGGATTTCATCCCAGTTGAGGGTCTCGAGGAAGTAGACACCATTCTCCGTTCTGGCACGGACTCTGTACGACCCTTCCCAGTTGGCTGCTAGTTTTCCTTCGCGAGAGTCCTTGTGGTTTCTTCGCAGGATGAGGCTGTCCACCTCGAACTCTCGTCGTAAGACTTTAGCGTTGTGCCTGATTGCTATTTTTTTGCTTAAGAGATGCTTCGCGGAGGGCTGCTCCTGTTTGGATTTTCTCGACAAGGTCGAGCTCCTCTCTTATTGCTTCTTCATTTATTTCCTCGTCTAGAGGTGATTCGGTCCTCCTGGATGGTACGTGAATTTCAATGGGTATAACAACCTCCGTGCTGTATGCTAAGCAGAAAGGTGTTTCCCCGGTTGTAGACTGAGGAGTGGTGCGGTACGCCCATAAGACGCTATGGAGCTCCTCGACCCAGGCTTTCTTTGTTTCATCCAGTCTTCACTTGAGGCCACGAAGAATGACACGATTGGCCGCTTCAGCCTGCCCGTTGGTCTGGGGATGTTCTACAGATGCGAAATGTTGCTTTGTTCCGAGATGGGGGACAAAGTCTTGGAACTTCTTGTCCGTGAACTGCGTTCCATTGTCCGTGACAATTGCTTGGGGAATCCCAAAACGGGCAAGGATATTCCGCTTGTAGAAGCGCAGAATGTTAAGCGCTGTTATCTTTGCTAAGGCTTATGCTTCTATCCACTTTGTGAAATAGTCTACACCCACTATCAGGTATTTGTTTTGGCTGGACCCCGTCACGAAGGGTCCTAGGATATCTAGGCCCCACCAGGCGAATGGCCACGGGGAGGTCATGCTTTTCAATTCGTTGGGCGGAGCTAGGTGCATATCCCCGTGCCGTTGGCATTTGTCGCATCTCTTCACATGCTCTTTGGCATCGTGTTGCATGGTTGGCCAATAATACCCTACTCGGAGGGCCTTGCGGGCAAGGGACCTTCCTCCTAGGTGTTGGGCGTTAATGCCTTCGTGGATTTCTCGTAATACGTGAGGGGCAACTTCCTCTTCTATGCATTTAAGCAGTGGGATGGAGAAGCCTCATCGATAGAGTTTGTTTTCAAGGATGACGTACTAGCAGGCTCTTCGTCTGATGGTGCTGGCTTCCTTGGGGTCATCCGGAAGCTCGTCCCTGGTGAGGTAGTCGTACACGGGTGTCATCCAGCAATCGCTGTCCCCGATCACGTGTGTAGGGTCTAGGATCCCTTATCGATGTTGGACCGGGGAAGTATCTCTTGGATGACTGACCTGTTTCCGCCCTTTCTCTTAGTGCTTGCTAGTTTGGACAAGATGTCTGCTCGCACGTTATGTTCGCGTGGAACATGTCTCACTTCTACAGTTCTGAACCTCGCCATTTTTCCCTTGACCAGGGTTAGGTATTCAGAGAGACTCTCATTTTTGGTCTGATATTCTCCTGATATCTGGAGGGCTACGAGCTGGGAGTCTGTGCAGATGACGATTTCTTCAGCCCCTGGGTCTTCGGCTATGCGCAAACCGGCGAGGAAGGCTTCATACTCGGCCTGGTTGTTCGACGTGGGAAAGGACAATGTGAGAGAACCCTCGACTATGGTCCCTTCGTCGTTCTCCAAAATTACCCCTACCCCGCTGCCTGTCGAGCCGGATGCTCCGTCTATATAGATGGTCCATCTGTTTGCTATGTGGATCGGGGAGTCTGAGAACGTCATTTCTGCGACGAAATCGGACAGAGCTTAGGCCTTAAGAGCTTTCCTGCTTTCGTACTGGATGTCGAACTCGGACAGTTCCAACGACCACTTGAGTATTCTGCCTGCCATGTCTGGTCGTCCCAGTAATTGCTTTATGGGCTGATCCGTTCTTACCACGATCGTGTGAGCCAAGAAATAGTGCCTCAGTCGCCTGACAGCGTTGACGAGGGCCAATGCTACCTTCTCTATTTGTTGATATCGCAACTCTGCGTCCTGCAATGCTTTGCTCGTGAAGTATATTGGCTTTTGTCCGCCAGGATTCTCGCGAATGAGAACGGCGCTAACGGCTTCGGCAGTGACAACGAGGTATAAGAACAAGACTTCCCTAGTATCTGGTCGTGATAATACGGGAGGTCTCGACAGAGCTTGCTTCAAGTGGAGGAGGGATGTTTCACATTCCTCGGTCCATTCGAACGCTTCTTCTTTCCGCAAGAGCTTGAAGAAAGGAAGGGCGTGTTGGGCAGATTTTGCCACGAAGCGGGACAATGAAGTAAGCACCCCGTTGAGGGATTGGATGTTCTTCTTGGACGTGGGCGTTGGGAACTCAGAGAATGTCTGACATTTGTCGGGGTTAGCTTCGATTCCTCGTTCTGTTAGGTAGAAGCCGAGGAATTTACCCGCCCGTACGCCAAACGTGCACTTCTCTGGGTTAAAACGCATTCGATACTTTCTTGCTTGCTCGAATATTTTGCAAAGATGGGCGACATGATCTAGTTCCTCGTGGAACTTGATGATCATATCGTCCATGTATACTTCGAGCATGTTGCCTATTTGTCCTCGGAAGACTCTGTTCATCATTCGTTGGTAGGTAGCGCCAACGTTTTTTAGCTCGAAGGGCATTACGTTGTAGTAATAGTTGCCCGATTCGGTCATGAAGGCCGTGTAAGTTTTATCGCTCGCGGCCATTGGGATTTGATTGTAGCCTGAGTAGGCGTCGAGGAACGATAAAAGCTTAAAACCTGCTGAGTTATCTACGAGCTTATCGATATTGGGGAGGGGGTAGGCGTCCTTCGGACAGGCCCTATTAACATCGGTATAATCAACACACATCCTCCATTTGCCATTATTTTTTCTTACAAGTACAACATTTGAGAGCCATGTAGTGTATTAGGCCTCAGAAATAAACCTAGATTCTAGAAGGTCTTTGACAACTTTCTCTGCGGTTTCCATCTTTTCCGGGGATTGTTTCCTTCTGCGCTGGGCAACGGCTTTGACGGCCGGATCAATTATAAGCTGGTGGCAAGCGACGGATGGGTCTAATCCTGGCATTTCAGCGGCGCTCCATGCGAACAAGTGTGCGTTCTCCCGGAGGCATGCTTTTAGCTGTCTCCTGGCCAGGTCGGGTAGGTCTGCTCCGATCTTTACTCCCCGTTGGGGGTCTTCTCCGAACGGAACGATCTCGAAGTCGCCATATGGGATGGGCGTAGGAGATGGCCGCTGTTGTTGGGCTGGCTGCCCAAAGTCGCTGGGTCCTTGGCATGATCTTCTTCGCTGAAACGGCTGTCCAAGTCGACAGATTCGACCTGGGGGAGCGGTTTCGGCTGCTCGGAGCTGCTAGGCAGAGGGGAACGACCAGATGTCTTCGGTCTTGCTGAGATGGTGCTTAGTCCTTTTGATGCTGCTTCAAAGCACCGACGGGCAGCTTCGATGTCGCCGTGGAGGGTGGTGACCATCCCTTTAGAAGTGTAGTACTTCATCTTGAGATGCACGGTGGAAGGAACAACAATCAATTCTGCCAGGGTTGGCCTTCCAAAAATGCACTGGTATAGTGACGGGCATTCAATTACCAGAAACTGTGCTTTAATTGCTCAGGTTGTCTCTCCTAAACCAAAGGTTACGATGAGCTCTACGTAACCCCGGGGTCTTGTCACCGCTCCGTTGAATCCTTGCAGGTCGGATCCAACATATGGAGTAAGGTGAGAGTCGTTCAACTGCAGTGTTTCGAACAGGTGGTTGTACATTATATAACCTGAGCTGCCCTGGTCCACGAGTATTTTGCGAACGTCGAAGTTCACCATCTTTGCTCGGATAAGCAGCGGAATGCTTGAGTTCAGTGCTCCGCCAAGGAGCTCTTCCTTGTAGAAGGAAATAGGAACGGATCCTTTGTGAGTGGTGTCCAGCGTAGTGACTTCGTTGGAGCTTTTGCTGATCAGTTGATCGAATCTCCTCTTGATGGAACCGATTGTGATTTTGTTGAATCCCCCACCAGAAATGACCATGGATGACGGGAAGGCCTCCCATGGGCTGTGAGCAGCGAGGTACGTGGGGACGGACAGACTATCAGGGATGCGGAAGTCCTTTGGCCGAGTTATGGACATAGCAACCTGTACGTTGGTGTCATCAGAGGGCGGAGTCTCTTCCGCAACCTTTTTGCTCTCCTGGGTTTCCTGCCAGGGAGCATATTTCTTCTTCGCGAACTGCTTCAGGTGGCCGTCGCGAATAAGGATCTCTATTGCATCTCTGAGGTGGATGCATTCCTCCGTCGTATGACCGTGACTCTTGTGGAAGCGGAAATACTTGGATTTGTCTACACCCGGTCTGGCCAGCAGCTGTTTAGGGAAACAGACTCCCGATTGCTTGAATTCCGAGTTGTCACGCTCGTACAAGATTTTCTCCCTCGAGGCAGTGAGGGGGGTATAGTCATGGAACCGCCCAGAAGGTCCCTTCTGTTCGCGTGCATCGCGAGGGCCGATCGTCGCGTCTTTTATCTCCTCGACGGGGATGTCGAGGTGTCTTCAGCTCTTGACGAAGCGAGCACCTTCATGGTGTCGAGAGGCCTGGATGGAGTGTGCGAGCAACCTTCTCCTTGTACTGTATGTGCGAATGGGCTTGGAGGAGAAGGGCATTAAGGTTCCTCGGTGGATCGAGGCCGATGGCTTTCGCGAAGTCTGAGCCAGGACGTAATCCCTGCTCGAGCAGGAATTTCTTCATGTCGTCGGTTATTGGTACTAGGACGGCCTCCTTGTTGAACCATTTAATGTAAGCCCGAAGAGGCTCATCCCTTCCCTGTACGACAGCTCCGAGGGACGCCTCGGTCTTTGGATGGCGTCGCGATACAGTAAAGTGACGGGAGAAAATCCTCCCTAGCTGCCTCCAGGATGTAATGGAATCCTCTGGCAGTTGCTTGTACCATGTCATTGCTCCCTTCCGGAGCGTGGTCGGGAATAGGCGACATTTGATGGCTCCTCGTACCCCTCTGTAGTCCAAAAGAGCATCTATGTTTTCTATGTGCTCATCCGGGTCAGTGGTTCCATCATAAGTCCATAGAGACGGAGGCTTCTCTAGTCCTTTAGGGAGACGGGTGGCCAAGATCCTGCGGGACAACGGGCCGCGAGGCTCGTCGTCGCTGTCCGAGCTTGGAGTTGATGGTGACCGTTGTCTGCGCTCGCGGCGGCGGTCCTCTGCGAGGTGAGGGTAGCCAGTCATGAGGTCTGACCGGTGGGAGAATGCCGATCCTGCCTCGTTTTCTTGATTCTTGGTGATGATCGATCTCACGGAGAGATCTGGTCGTGCTTACGAATGCGTTGTGATCCAGGCTCATACCTCAATATATGGTCTTCCCCACGCCTAGGTGGTGGGGTTCTTGATTTTCGATGCTTACTCTTTGGAGGGGAGGATCTTGGAAGAGATGCTTCCTCGAGAGCTCCTATTCTCTCTCCTTGCTGCAAGATAAGGAGGTTTGTGCGGTTGACGGCTTCCAAAAGAGCTGCAACGGCCAGGTCGGCGCTGGGAGGGCCAGGAATTGGTCGTTCGCCCGGCGATAGCTGTTTTCCTCCGTGCTTGGTGGAAGGAGGAGTTGGAGACGTAGCAGCCCCGTCTCTAAGGAAACGGGGATCAGAAAGTAACGAAGATCTGCCGGTCAACGTCCATCTGTTGACGGGGAACGAGAACAGTAACGTCAGCACCTTTTGCGGAGTTCTGAGCGGCCATATGTGGGCGGATTAAAGAAAGTATGTTTTGATCTTTTAGTTTCCGAGGAGGAAAGAAAGAAGGGGAGAACAAGGAGTTCCCACAAACGGCGCCACTGATCCAGAGTATTCAAACAGGTCCACGTATGCTGGTCGTCAGAATGGGCAAGGTGCTCGGAATGTTGATGAGGAGAGGAGGGGGGTGTACCTGCAAGGCACTCCGACGCTCAAGTAAGAAAGGGTCAGAGAAAATGGGCAAGTACAAAGTGTATTCTTAGGGTGAATATTTGATACCTGACCCTCTCGAATGAGAGGGTTTATATAATGTTCCCCAGCGTGTGGCCAACGGTTCTATTTTCAGGGCGAAATAACCGTTTTCCTGAAGAATAGGTAACTGCCCAAACTAGCCGTTATGGTGGGCAGAATGCCCAAACTAGCCGTTATACCGGGCAGGAAGGTAGTTATGGACATCTGTTCGTCAGTTGTCGAGGAGCTGTAAACCGTGTGTGACGGGCAATAGTTTCGGGCAGGACGGAGCAGTCTGTGACCGGTTGTAGGGCCAAAAGGGTGCTTTTGTCCCCTTAATGGACTGGATCCGAGCATTTGGGCCGTTACTGTAGCAATCATGGATTGGGCCGCGCATGGCTGTTGGCCCAGTCCAGAACAGTTCCCAAATATATTCGACTAGATCTCCTTGAAGTTTACGATGAACTTTTTTTTCACGAATACTTGCTCTTCTTTGTAGTCTTGTTGCAAGATTCGGATGAGGACCGCTAAATGTTTCAGTTGTTGAGTTGTTGATATCCACATTATCATAAGAGTAATCAAAATTACCCTCCATATGTATGTCGTTCGTCTTCCACAATCATGTTGTGCAATATGATGCAGGCATATATGGTATGCTTGATGGTGTCCATGTGCCAGGCATGCGCTGGGCCACATATAATTGCAAATTAAGATTGAAGCACTCCAAATGCCCGCTCCACATCTTTTCTAGCCGATTCTTGGTGTTGAGCAAATAATTTTTTCTTTTCTCCCTGTGGCAAATAATTATATGGTGTCCCAATGATTATATATTGCACATTGGGAGCATGTCCTTCCAAAATATCGTTAAACATGTTGGATTGGTTTAGCACATTAATGTCATTGTTTGAACCTGCAATACCAAAAAAGGCATGTCAAATCCATAAGTCTTGTGATGCCACTGCTTCAAGCATGATTGTGGGCTTACCATGATCACCTCGACAAAAGTGTCCTTTCCATGCAATAGGACAATTTTTCCATACCCAATGCATACAATCAATGGAACCCAACATACCTGGAAAGCCACGTGACTCTCCCATTTGTAAAAGATGTTCAATGTAACAGCCCCAATCTATACACCCAATAAACAAAGCGATAAATAAAATTCAAAATTTCATCAGAGTATATTTTAAAACATTCACGGCATAGATTGAGGAGTCACATCAATTGAAACAAATACACATACACCTGCTCATAAAGATATGCAACAATTCAGGTAGCACATAACAAAGGAACTTAGTTCCTAACACCCACAATTCAGATATAGAATAAAAGCAGAAAATCTGTACTGAAACTCATATATATATATATATATATATATATATATCATAAAAGTTTGTCTGTCATACATCAATTCATACATGTGCAATCCAAAAGATACATATGCATAATAATCACACTCGATCTCCCCGAATACCCGGGTGCTACATATCAGAGCCGACCGACAAAAGAATGAAAACCTAAGCTTCACAAAAAGACCTCCAACATCTATCTGCAATGCCTCGTAGAGCATTTAAAACAGCAGAAGGGTGAGTGTAATACCCCAAATTTTGACCACTTAGATTTCCCATCATTGTGCAAATCATCATCACAATATGGATGACTCACCATGCCTCATCAATCTCCTCAAGGAATTGTTGAGCATTCACTGCAATCAGAATTAGGGTTTCAAGCCCTCTCAGAGCTTTTAGACAAAGGATTAATCAAGGAATGACTTGATCTTCAACTTGTCTAACCTCTCAAACATCCACAATGGATCAAAGGGACTCCCACTTCAAGGATTAAGCACAATGCTGCTCCCTTCTAGGTGGATCAAGCCTCCAGATCGACTGCGTCACCAAATTAGGGTTTTGATCGCCCAGGGCCTCCAGATGAAATTTTTCATCTGGGCACAAGCCAATGATCCAAAACATAACCTAATATACTCCATGGAACCTCATGAACCCAAGCATTAAGTCAATTTTGCCTCAGGGGATGCATTCATAAAAAATCAGGAATTAGGGTTTCTTGACCTAATTCACCCTAAGTTGACTTTTGGGACAAATCATGAACCAAGACCTCAAGATATGATTTGAGGGTCTTTGATATACCATATTAATCCATTTGGAACAATGGATTGATCCAAGAAGCTTGAACAACAAGTTTCAATTTCATCAGCACCACAATTAGGGTTTCGCGAGAAAAGTCAACCTGTAACTTTGACTTTTGACCAGGACATGCTCCCAAACCCTAGGACATGAATAAATATATCCTATGACACCCATGGAACATGTCCATCAAGTTTGATTTAGGTCAAGGACATGATTTCCTGAAGAATTGCACAGTTTGGAATTCATCTGACAAAAAGTCAACTGTGCACAAAAAGTCAACTTTGACTTTTTGAGATTTTTCACCAAAATGGATTTTTAACCCTAAAATGATGTTAATGTATGATTTGAATCATCATTCATCAAGAAAAATCAAAGAAAGTGGGGTAACTTGTAAAAGGGGTAACCATAAAAACTTAGAATTTTTCTAAGTTAAAAAATAAAGTGGCTAGGGTACCAACTTTGGAGGACCATAACTCCTAAACCACAAGGCCAATTTTTTCCATCCAAGCTTGATTTGTAGACCTAATTATCATCTACAAAAGCTTCAACTACATGTCATTCCAATTCATTAAGGATTTTGAGTTATGGAGTGATCAAAGTGGCTGAAAAGTGAAAATGTCACTTTTTCCAACACTTAGTGAAATTTTCACTAAGTCAGAATTTGCCTTCACTTTTTGCCAAATGTAGGGGGATTTTTCACTTGGAATCAAAAGAGATCAAAACCAAACTTGTTCCAACAGTTGTTGTATCATGTAAGAGCTTTCCAAAATGGCCAAGAACATTGCCAAATTCAACCTACATCATGAGATACAACATTGCCAAGTTGCCTTGCTGAAATCTGTCAAAGCAAGGCAGAATTTGCATTTGGCTCGATTTGCCAAAATCAGCCAATTTCAATTGCTCCAATCCACTTAGACACCTCTAAGGATTGAATCCAAAGGGGACAATCACTGAGCCAAGCCTCCAAGGTCCAAGGAACAAGGAATAACATGTTGAACCTAGAGTTGCCAAAATAGGGACAAGACTCCAAATTTGGAATGAAGCATTCAATGGAACCATCAAAGTGGCATGGAATGAGCCATTCTCATCTGAAATCAGTCAAGACTTATCCATGACCAAGGGAACCACAGCTCTGTGCCCTAACCTCTAATCAATGGCTAGAGGAGACTTGCATTTTCATTGGCCAACATTGAGGAAACACCTGCTGCAGTTTGCCATTCACTATTGCAGCCAAAACAAACTTGCTCTACTATAAATAGAGCTCAATTGTGTTTAGTTTGAGTACACCAAAGCCATCAAACAGATGCTTTCCTCAAAATATCTTCTTTCACTCCAATTTTGCCTTCTAAGGCAAGTCACTATCGGGTTTTGAGTTTGAGAGAAATTCCAATCAAACCAATCACTCACACACCTCACATACATCATATAGAAGTGATCCAAAACACTCAAACAACATCTGGAACACAGATTTCACAAAATCACCAGATGGTTGCTCAAACTTTCCATCAAGTTGCAGCTGAGGTACCACAGAGTGATCCAGCCAATTTCAATCAAGTCCAAGCATTCAAACACACTCCATAGGGGAGTAGGGAAGCTGTTCAGATCATCACAACTCATCTGTAACACCTCCAACCCAGAATTTGATTTGCTCTTGCTGTCACGACTTGGAGGTAAGCACATACTTGGTCATCTCTCAATCTATGCATATTTCCTCGCACAATAATTTGGCCATATGTTCATAATCATGCATGGAATGTTTTCCCTCAATTAATTGCATTGTTTGAATCGTGTATCAAAAATCCTAGCCTTCATGCAGAAATTAGGGTTCTTGAGGTTTCTTCGTGATTTCTTGTTGTATGTTTAATTTAAATGAAATTAAAGTACATAGACATGATCGTGAGGTTGAGACGAAACTTAATGATATGTGGATTGCATGTTATAATCAAGTATTCATGGAGATTGGATAGAAAATGCAAATCTGGGCAAACCCAGAACACGCGCGTGTTCTTGGGTGTTCTTGGGCGCCATTTTTTGAATATTTGAATATTTGAATTTTGTGATTTTGTTTAATTGATTCAAAAATTAATTTCTCTCTGAGTTTTAATGGTTTTGAGTTTATTTTTTTTTTAATAATTCACAAAAATGTTGAAATATTTGATTTTCCCAAAAAATCCCAAAAATATTATTTATTTTGTATAATTGATATTTTGCAAAGAATTAATATTTTAATTGTTTTTTTGACATTTTAAATATTTTTTCCACATTGATTTTGCAACTTTTGATGCTTTCTAATTATTTTGTAGGTCAATACTTAATTTTTGAAGCATTAATCCAAGATCACAATTTGTTTCCCATGTGTTAAACAATTTTTGATCAATTTAATTGAATTTTTATTCAATTAAATACATTTTTGGAAATAAATTAGGGTTTTTGGATTAATTCAATCCTCTTAAATCATTTTCAAACACTTTGGGCCTCTTGAGAGAGTGTAAGACCCACACCCCCTTGTACAAAAACTTTTTGGGCCTCACTCATTGTATAAGTCCCTCTGTACAAGTAAATGGCCGCGATCGTCGCCCGTTTAAAAATAAACCATCTGGGCCTCTCCTTGAGCTATAAGACCCATTCAAAACACTTTGGGCCTCTATTAGAGTGTAAGACCCAATCCCCTTTTAACCAAAATCATTTTTGGGCCTCACATTGTATAAGTCCCTCTGCGTTAAAAGAAAACCTTAGCGCGATCGCCATTTTTAAACGAAAAGTCAACTGGGCCTACCCTCGTGTTATAAGCCCCACTCTTTTTCTTTAAATTTTTTGGGCCTCTTGAGAGAGTGTAAGACCCATCCCTTTGTACATAAAACCTTCTGGGCCACAGTCACTTGTATAAGACCCTCTGTACAAATTCAACAGTGCAATCACTGGTAAAAACCATCTGGGCCCCCTCCTTGAGCTGTAAGCCCCAAATCTTTCTTTTTCAAAGCACTTTCTCCTTTGATTTTGAATATATTATTGTTTTTCTTTCTTTGTTGAACAACTAACACAACAGCATGGAAGCTCTACAACCGAGTAAGTGGTTATCGCTTTCATTTACTGCTTTCATATCATATAACTGTACTGTGGGGCTGCTCACTGTAAGTCTCCTTTCATAAACTCATATCGACTGTGTAATAATAGTATAGATATTTAGAGTTTCCCCAGACTCTACGTCTAGAACTAGGTGACGCCGTTTCGTTTGTTCGTAGAAATAGACACCTAGATCCCCAGATAGGATCACCAGATATAGTCTTCTCTCAGGCTATCCTCCTTAGGAATTGTCAAGAAACTCTACTCCCAAAGATGAATGTATTCTCCGTGAATGGCATCTTTGAGTTTCTTCCAAATTCTCGGACTTTCCTGACTTTGATCTATTCTCGGTGAATAGCATTGCCTTGAATTTCTTGGGGTTTAGGGACCCACGAGCTTCTTAAAAGCATCGGCCTCCTCTTGGGGCATTGTACAAGGACCCACAGGACTTCCTAAAAGCGACCCCGCCTCCTCTTGGGCTTAGTACAAGGACCCGTCAGCTTCTTAGAAGTATTCACAGCCTCCTCTTAGGCTTCGTATAATGATCTCTTCCTCCGGAAATGATAGCCTTCTCTTGGGCTTCGTACAAGGATCCGATCGGCTTCTTAAAAGCTTCCAGCCTCCTCTTGGGGTTCGTACAAATTGTCCCGACGACCTCCTAGAGGTATAGGAACAGAACTTAGTAATCTTAATAAAGCAGTCCTTTCCAGAGTCTACTACTGTTTCTCAGAGCATAGTATAAAGATAAAACTCTAGACTTGGACAGTCTATTTTCCTTGAGTCTCAAAGACATTCCCAAGTGACCCTTTCGTTAGATAGGAAGAAAACCGTAGACTCGGACAGTCTCGATACCCTTTGGATTTCCCCCTTTCTTAAAGAATAGGAAACAATCCCGATCCTCAGATCAAACCCATGAGTGCAGTGTTGCTCATATAAGAACTGATTTTCTCTTCAAAAGTCAGCATACTGGACCTGTCACTTAACTAAAACAATCACCAGCAAATGGCCTCCTCTTGGGCTTTGTACAAATGATTCTCCCCAGCGGAGCAAACCTTTCGCCTCCATCTCGGGCTTCGTACGAGATACAAAAAACACTCTCTTGTTGAGTATAAAAGATTCCCCTGTAGAGTCAAAACCTTTTAGCCTCTCTCTCAGGCTTTGTATGAGACACAAAAGACTCCCTTATTGAGTCAGTCATCCTTTTGCCTCCATCTCGGACCTCATACGAGATACAAATTCCTTTAAGCAAGAGTCAAACTCTTCTTCAGCCTCCATCTCGGGCTTCATACGAGCTATAAAAGATTCTCCAGCTGAGGTCAACCCTTTTAGCCTCCTCTTAGGCTTTGTATAATGATTTTCCCCAGCAGAAATTAGCCTCCTCTTAGGCTTTATATAAGAAAACTACTGGTTGATCCAATCAACCTTTTAGCATCAAACCTGTGCCCTCGTTCACAGTACACAAACAACTTCCCTTTCATCTAATCGCTGTAAGCGGCAAGCCTCTGGATCATCTACATCCATGCCACTGTCCTTCTTTTAGCATGAGGAATTCCTAAGGAAAGATGGCGTTGCTCTATACACAGAGTTAAAGTCTTCT